>KK118150.1:103295-115661 GCA_000611955.2 Stegodyphus mimosarum | reverse complement strand
ATATATATATGTATATGGAATATTATATATATATATGTATATGGAATATTATATATATATATGTATATGGAATATTATATATATATATGTATATGGAAATATCTGTCTACTACCATCCTAGACAATATTAATATATACTGGAAGGTATAAGAAGCTTATATGCAAAGCATAGAAGTAATGTTGTTCAAGAGTTTACATGGACTTTGGACTTTGGATGAGCAACTGGGGAATAAATCGATCACCTTAGAATGCGGCATCTAAGGTTCATCTTAGATGCCGGAATATGGTTCTTTGTACATAAATGTAGACTCGAAGTTTCCCTTTACTGAATATTTTTCACAAGTTAAAATCTATATATATTTTCACAAGTTAAAATATATATATATTAATATATATATAAATCTATATTCTACTCCTTACGTTTCGATTTAAAGGAAAACTGCCTTTAATCAGTTGCCAAAATTAGACAAAAGAAAAATAAGTTTTTTACATTAAGGAAGCTTTTACTTCAACATGAGCTATTCTATAAGTAACCCATCTCGTTACTGGTTAGTTTGGTTCATAAACATTCTTGTTATTAGAATAGAAGAGAAACAAATGGAAAGAAAAAAAAAGAATTCCTTTCTAGAAATATCGTTCTCCTGATGAAGAGGGACCTGTAGCTGCCCTCCAAATCGATTGAGTGTTTTAATAAATGCACAGCAAATACAAGGTCATTTCAGCGATTTTGATTCTTGTTATTGTTTATGAAATTTAGTGTTCTGTGATGCAAAGAATTGGTACAATAAATAAAGTAACTTAAATAACTTAAATATTTCTAGAAATATCGTTCTCCTGATGAAGAGGGACCTGTAGCTGCCCTCCAAATCGATTGTTTTAATAAATGCACAGCAAATACAAGGTTATTTCAGCGATTTTGATTCTTGTTATTGTTTATGAAATTTAGTGTTCTGTGATGCAAAGAATTGGTACAATAAATAAAGTTAGGCTTCAGAAATCATAAAATTATTCTATTTTCTTTTTATGAAAAAGAGAGGCAAGAGTGTGGAAAGTATCAACAAGTGAGTATTAACATTTCTACCTTCTCTTTTTTCCTTAAATCCTGTTAAACACTATCAAGCATAAATTTCCTTTGTAGCAAAATGTTAGCATCTGAACTTTATTGAGCAGTTTCGTAATTTTTTTAATCAAAAAGTCTCTATTTTAAAATTTTTGCATTTTCACGACAGGAATATATAAATTGCTCCTGTTGATGGATTTGTATTTAAAAAACAGATCTCAAACTGCTTGGGTTATATTTCCCTGCAGATATCTTAGAGTAAGTTTGAACTTCAGAGGGTTTCTATCCAACCTACTGTTATGTGACTTAATCTGAACTAATTTAAATGCAATTTCAACAAATCAGTTTCCTCGGCGTTTTTCTTTATCAACAGTTCTTAAATATTTTCAGGATTCATATAATAAAAACCGTTCCATTTTAGAGGTTTAGCAATTTTTACAGCAATTGCATTTTCTTCTGGGTTCTAGAAATATATATTTTAAGCTTAATAGCTTCTTGCGTTTTTATTTGCTGATATTACTTACATGAAAATTATGGTGTCTATTTTTATAATCTTTCATAACTTATTATTTAATTTGGTCAGTTAAACGTGAAAAGATTTAATTTCATTTATATTTATTTTTTTATATGTAATGCAAAATTTTATGATTTATATTGCATTATTATGATATAATTAAATTGCTATAATTTATATTAAGTTAAATTTTTAATTTAAAAACATTCTGTCAAACTGCATCAGAACAAAACCGTGCAGTGAAAGTGCCGTGTTATGCCTAGGTTGCGTGTAAGCTCAAAATTTCTCACAAATAAAATTTTGCTTTATACAGAGCATGGATATGTAATAAAGCACTCAAATTTTATTGAAATTATTTTTCCTTGAACAGTTATTCAATGCATTTTCAATCAAGAGTTCAGTGAAATGAATTTTTACACTGTGGGTATTGTAAAAGAGGAATTAAAATCTGTTGATGGATCTGAAATAGGACTTAAATATCATAAAAGTGACTTTCACTGGAACGAACTTCGATTTTAAAAGTTTGTTCGTAGAGATAGGATTTCGAAAAATAAGTTCATGGATATGAACTATTGTTCTGGAAAATCCATTCCAGAGATAGTTTTCAACTTTAGGAATATTTTTTACGAAATGAATTTTCAACTTATTAAAATGTTTTGGTAGACATAAATTTTGAAAAATCTGAACATAGATTAAAATTGCGACTTTGAAAACCTTTTTTTATTGAAAAGAGTTGGGACATCTCAAAAGTATGGATATATTCCCAGACATGAATAGAACGAATGTCTTTAAAAGCCTGTTCAGGTTATTTATAAATTTAATTTTGAAAAATCAAATCACAGACATAAATAATCAAATGGTACTCTTATGCCTAGGAAAAAAAGCATTAAATAAGCAATAATTAAAGAATATTAAATAAATAACTGAGAGCAGTTCTTTAGAGCACTTAATTAAAAATTAATGACTGACAAAATTTTAGAAGCTTAAAAAATCTGACCCCGATGTAGCATTAGCCAAATTTTTTCCCATTTATTCCATTCCCATTCCCTTATAAAAAAAATTACAGTACTTGTATAACTTAAAATCATTTTCTTCCAAGTTTGCCTTTCAAAATTTTGAACGAAGTGCTGAAGAAAGTAATTTACTGCTAAAGATAAGAAAGAAAATACTCCTTTTTGAGGGAAGAGATATATCGTGGAAGATCTGGCCATTTCCCGCTATCAACGAAAAACTCTCGCAGCGCATGCGCCTAGTTGGGGTTAGAGAAAATGACACCTGCAAATCTGTTTCACTTCCAAAACTGGAAATTCTGCAGGAAAGTTTCAGTCGGAAGTGATCAGACTACGATCAAGAGATGGTGGATTATACTGATTATTACGGATGTTCTCAGGAAATGTTTCCACGGGAGACAAATTGAGAAATAACTAATTACAATTTTAAATTTTAATTCAATTGTTTAATTTGAGTGGGCATACAAAGAGATTATAGAATACAGCATTGGGACAAAACAAAAACAAAAAGAAAATCTGAAATGTTCCACATTTTAAATTACGTCCAAAGGGACGTTTGTTTAACATTTTGTGTGTTAACTTGATTTATTAAATATCATATTCTTCGTACTTAAACCATAAAATTCAGTTAAAGAACAATATCGCAGAATAATTTTAAACTGAGCATATCTTTAGAATTTCCTATACGCAGTCTCACGCGCTGGAGATAAAAGTGTTTTTTTTGTACAACGTTGTCATGTTTGCTTTGGAATTCTTGAGTTTGTTAGTCAAAAATTCATTAAAGATTTACAAAATATGAAATCGATAATAAAACAAATTCCAAATTTCAAATTTGGGGCTTTCGGATGCCCATATTCGCAGCAGGATTACGTCACTCAAAATTCGATGGCTCTAGGTATCGTCGTTTTATCACAATGCGAGAAACATGCATACATTTATGCACATTCTTCATTATTTAATTTCTTTAAATATAATACAGGGCTGCAATATTTGGTGGCAAGAGTTTGAAAAGTGATACAGACTTTTAATGTTTCCTACTCAAAATCGCAAAACGAAAACAACAGTCCTTCAAGGACAAAGCCCCTTTCGACTAAAAGTGCCTTTGCTATATAAATGAATTAAATTAAGTATAGAAATATATAAATACTATAAATATAGTTAAATATTTAATGCTATAAACATATATAAACATCAAATGTTCGTATTCTATATAAATGAATAATATGTTACATATTTTACTCGATTCAAGATGAATAAGCAAGTGGCCCTCAACTTCTTCCGAAGGCTATCTGAATATAAATTATTAGCTTGAAATTGTGCTTAAATCAGTGAGAGAATAGAAGATTTTTAAAGAAAAAAACTTGAGGTTAGAATTTAGTTAAAGTGAAGGCTATTTTCAGTTTCTGGAAAGCATTTTAAACCCATTGAATCCAATCAGACGATAAAGATTTAAGAATGACAAAGGCAGAACAACAGTTTGGTCTTTACTAAATTTTAAGCAGAAATAATCCTGCTATATACTAGCTGCTCAAATAATTACGAATTTTCTGCAAATTTAAATTATATGTACTGTTTAAAACACATATCTATGCAATTTTTATCTTAAATGATATATATGTTAGCTTCTAAATCAATCCGAAATTTGTTTTTATTAAAATAATTAGTTTTATTATAACGTTAGATTTCTCAATCGCACTGAGCTTAATTTTCACTTTTATATAAACAAAATACATTGCTATATAGTTATAAAACAATGGGAAATAATATGATATGAGCAGAATTTGCTTATCACAATAAACGTGAGAATAAAATGGACATAACCGAATGGTTATAATAATAGTATTTGTGCGTAAATATTGCTATATTAAACAACAGTTTATCAAGTGGCAAAAAAAATTGCTTTTTAAAATATGTGTGTGTCAAACAACATAAATTAATGAAGAAAACTGGTTTATCCCCAAAATATTAATTAGAATATTTAAATAAAATGGGCCTTCAAAAGTTTTGAAAAATACATAAATGCATTTAAAAAAGAAACATTTTTACGGTGACATTCCCATGTAATTGTGATTCAGCGTAAACGCGATAATCGCATATGGAAAAAATAAAGGAAATAGTTAAGCACAAATGTTGATTTTGGTATTTTCAATGGCATAAAACGTGGTGAAGCCATTTAAATTTGATAAAAAGAGTATTAAAATAAATTTCGTAAAAAGGAAATAATGTATGGATAACGTTAATATATGGAATAAAAGAATTATGTATGGAACATAACTATTGTGAAATATATACGAAATTATGTGCTGATATGGTTTGAAAACTCAGTGAAAAGAATATCCTTTATTTAAAACAAGGATAATAAATGAATGTTGTGTAATAGTCTTACCAGTATTATACTAGAAATATAAATATCCCAAAAGCAAACAACATAACATAGCAAAATAAATCTTTAATCTGAGAAGTGAAAATAAATTATCAGTGATTAACATTTACACTCTAGAGCCAGCTTTACTAACTTTTTTTCTCTTCTTTTACCAATCAGCTGGAGGGAAAAAATTAATTTTTACGAGGGAGAAAGGTTATACTTTTATATTGAAAAAAACTTTGCATTTTTATTAATATCTCTATCTATATTAGATGCCTTTATTTGAGAATATTAATGTCTAATTCTCGTATATTGTTTCACCAATTAATTTAGATGTCTCCACATTCGTCAAACAAATCACTACATTGATATCAAGCAATTATTAAATAATTTTAATCTTAATTTTTAATTTATTTGAATTTTGTATGCCGTGTTCGGATACAGAAATATAGAAAGGACCAACAGTTATAATAAATAAAAATTGGAAAAATAAGCATTTCTTCCTTTCTTTTTTTTCATTTCATTTTAGCATTTCTTCTTTCTTTCTTTTTTTTTTCAAATACATTTAGTTAGGAAACATTGGAAAGCAAATAGTTGAGGAGTAACCTCTCAACAGAAAGAATTTGATGCCTAAAAATGAAAAAGACTATTAACAAAGCTTATTTTAATTTCGAATTAGGCTCAGGAATCAAATTATAGTACAAAATTATTATTAATTATCTGTTACATTTTATTACATGTTACCTTTGCTATATTAATGACCTTCACCAAGTATTGTTGAGTAACAAGGAAGGTCACTTAAAAGGAAAGTTTAGAAACTTTTACTATACATCAGAGTTTTGTAAACACGCGCTTCCACCCACACCTCTCCCTCTGAGTCTCGAATAGTACTCTCTGCATCATTGGCTGTCGTGTCTTTCGTCAAACCCTTTCATTCCCTGCTCGTCTTTCACATTGGTTGTCACCCCTTACTGTCCCTCATCCTCTCGTAGCATCTGCTTCTTCCAATCCCTACTCTTCGACCTCCCGGATACGGACCAATCAGAAACCATCTCCTGTGTCCCTCAGCATTCGTGTTACGTCACCGTTGGAGCAACCAATAACGATTCTCGCTCCTCCTGTGAGTCCCCTCATCCTAAACTTCACCTGGCCGGCTACCGGGAGGAAATGATGGGAGGTACAACTTATGGAAAATAGTACAATGAATACACGTGTACATTGTACAGCCAACTGAAGGCATCCACTCAAGTTTGTCCATTTCTTGGATATGACATACAAGTGCAAGATATAGCATTACTAGGACTGTTTTAAATATCACTTTTAGTAGCAATATATGTAAGAAAATACAGGACAGATTTTCATAACATTTCAAATCTTTCTGACACCAGACAATCTAAAGCGCCAGGTTTTTTTTTCTATCGTCAGGACAGAACAGTCAGCATAACATCTTTAAATGTAGCTGCGCGCTTCTGGATTTTCGAGTATCGAATAACACAGATCGTTCTTTTGGAGGTACATCAGAGAGAATTTTTCAAATTTCTTTTCTCTCGAATTGCTGCAGGGTTTTACTACTGAAAACGCTGGAGTTTTTTTTTTACTGGCTTGACCATCTAACACTAAATGGCTGAAAAGGCAATGTATATCATAAAAATAATCTTGATGTTTTTTGAGCGCATTTTGAAACATATAGATATATTTTCCATGTATAGTCACAGGGCTTGTATATGATTTACTTCAAATTTATACTTTGAACTGATATAAATACCGTTATCGCTATTTATATCAGAACGAATCGAATGATATAGTTACAAATAATACAGAAGCTGTATAATTATATAATAACAAAACTATGATATAATTATTACATATAGCAAAAGTAATAATGCTTGTTCTAACTTAATAATGAAATATAATTGAATTGCATACAATAGCCTAAAATGCACCGCAGTGCATTTTTTAATATTTCAATTTACCTAATTTCGAAGAATGGAAGAATATATATATATATATATATGTCTCCTCGTTTTAAACTAAGATAAAATAATATTATGAGTTTGTCCTGGTTTGAGGCAATACTTCATAGTTGCAAAAAATAATAATTAAACAAAAATTAATCACAGTTGTCACATAACAGAATATTGAATCAAGGATACGCTTCTTGCGGTTGGATGGGAAAAATTGCCTCAGGAATTCAACAATATTAGAAAATTTGCATAGATTTATAAGGTATTTCCCCCGCTTTCTTAGCATACTTTGGAGGTGCAGTGGTCAGCACACTCGGCGCGTATTCGAGAGACCCGTTGTTCGAGTCCCGGCGAAGGCATTGCTCATTCTTCAGCTTCCTGATATCGAAAATAATCTAATAAATCTACAGTGGCCTCCGAACTAAAGCAAATGTGGTGGATGATGATTCTCCACCACCAAAATTTGGCGATTGGGTCTTCTAATCCCCAGTTGCCCTTTGAAAGGGGGGAGTATATAAGGTATTGTTCCCGCCTTCTTAGCATGCCTTCCTGGTGTAGTGATCAACATGTTCGGCCAGGGCATTGCTCATTTTTCATCTCTCTTGCTTTAAAAAAAGTACCTAATGTCTCTACAGACTAATTAAATATAATTACTTCCTAATGTATTCGTCAGTGAATTAGATTATATTTCCTCATTTTTCTCTTTCCTCCCTCCTATGGATTTTTTTTTCTGCTTTCTTAGTTACTAATACATATATTTGCAAATATTATATGATATATTCAGAAATACACAGAAGATACATGATTTAAAATAAAAACACGAATGAGAAATTTGTGTGAAGTAATTATATGCAAAAAATTAACATTGAATAAATATGCATATCACAGTAACTGCAAATATAATGACACGATTTGAAATTAAGGAACATTTCGCACAACGAGTTTTCTTCATCTCAGATACAAAAGCTACTTTCATTGTCCCAATTCAGAAAGAATATAAAAGTTATGTTTTGTTATAAATTCCTTTTTTTGAGGAGGAAGAGGAGAAGATGACATCTAAAAGAGGCACAGGGCTCTTTGCAACTACACAGTATAATTTGATGTGTTTAAAGACCACCAAGTTATGTTTTCCTTTGTTGGAAAATTTAAATATTGTGTTTCTTCACTTTTAAGCCTCGCCTACTAACTTAAAGAAGATAGTAATGATTTTTTTTCATACAGTGTTACCATTGCTCGTTTTGAAATCGTTGAGTTTCGTAATCAAAAACTCATTAAATGTTACAAAATAGGAAATCGATAATAAAACTCCAAGTTTGGGCTTCCAGATGTCCATATTCGGAGAAGGATTACGTTATTCAAAACTAGGATGGCTCTAGGTAGCGTTGTTTTATCACAATGCGAGGAACATATATACATTTATGAACACGGGCTGTAATATTTGGTGGCAACAATTTGAAAACAACCGGATTTAAAGTTTTCAACGCTAAATGCCAAAACGAAATTAATATCCCTTCTGGGCTAACGTAATTTGGGCTAAAAAGAAACTTTGATTCTAAGAAAACAAGGTAAAATGCTGAAACATATCTAACAATGATTTTTTAATAATTAATTTAATTAAAATTATAGCAACAAATCTGCTTAAATTACCAATTTGTAAAAAAATAATTACTTCGGAATGATTAGTTGTTAAGAAAAAAAATCATGATGTTAAGATGCAATTAGTTCTAAGCCGCACCCTGTTTTAGCAACATCTAGTGAAAACTATATAAAAATATATAAAAAATATATGGAAATGGAGACATATCATATGAACTAAAGCTTACATAACTAAAATTATAATGAAACATATTAATAAGTTTCAGGGAATAACAAAGGAGTATTCTCCATATTTTTTAAGGATAAGCCATATTTCTAATTGCACATCCTTCACGTATATTTCACATACACGTGATACTGGATATATCACATGTTAAACTGAAATATTTAAGGGTAGAAAAGTCATTTGCGTTATATGAAATAGAAATTAAGGTAGAGCTATTTTTATTAGAGAGAGCTTTTACAGGCGTGAACTACTTAACAAAGTCATTCACAAATTTTTAGTAGCAGAACGTGTAGAAAGAAATTTTTATAAATCACATGTACATATACATTCATGTACAAAATTAAGTTGTTGTTATTCAACAAACCAATAAAGAAATTCAGTTAGAATAACTGAGGCATAAAAAACGTACTCATGCCTTAAATAAACATTTGAATAAAATGCTACCCATTCGTGGAATGTATACAAACCAACCAAGCAGTAAATTTTATGCCTTAATCATATATTTGAATCTGAATATTTGGTATTTGTTTACATTTTTTTAAAATTCTTTGACAGCTGCTCCAAAATAATTTGACTGTTCTGTCAAAAATGCGTCATAAGCATCGAAAAATATCAAGCAAGCAATTTTTAATACGCTTTTAGAAACTTCTTTCTTGCAAGGTTGGATAAAATTTAAAATATTCCCCTCTTTTTTAACTGGCTGTTTTAAACGGAAACTACTCAAAGAATTCACAAATTGTCAACAGGAAAGTTATATCGTAAATCACGTATGACGATGCGTTATTAATACATTCGACCCATTTTTTTTCTATCTTTCAAACGTAGTAAAAGCTATGAAGAAATTTTGATTTTCACGCATCCAAGATTAAAGGCTTTAATTCTTCCGAAGTTAGCTCAGATTGGCAGAAGGAAGCTGTGATTTTTAGTTAGCTTAAAACTATACCACATATATCAAAAGATGAATTTTTATTATACAAATATTTGAATATCTTAAATATAGAATTTTATTTTTAACGATTCCTGATTTACTGAGAAATAATTTTTAATCTAATAAAGTGCTTTTTAATCACATAAATTCATAAATAATTCTTAACTAAGAAGCACATTGTTAAAATATTACTAAAATCATCCGAATTCTTTAACACTGGCCTGTAATTTATAAGTATTTTTAAATACACTGAAGAGTCAATAGATTTTTCGATGCAGAAGTTGTGAAAAATGGGCAAAGTCATTGCCGGGATTCGAACTCCGAACCTCCGATTATGCGTAAGATATACTTCCAGTTACTCTACGAAAGCATGCGGAACGGAGGGAGAAAATAATCATATACTCCCCATTTTAAAGGACGACTGGAGATGAGGGAATCCAACTGCCAAATTCTGATGGGGACGAATCATCGTCCATCCCCTTTTAGTTCGGGTGCGACTTGTAGAATCAGTCAGAATGTTTTCGATCTCGTGCAGCTGAAGAAATCCGCAGTGCCCTCGGCGGGGTTCGATAATTGCAAACAAATCCTTCCAAATAGGCATCAACCATGCTTCCATGTACGCCACGAAGGCTTGCAGAGAGGAGAGAGAAAATACCTTGTAACACATTTAAAATGATGTATTTAAACTGAAAACTGAAACTATTACTGTTTTTATTTGTGTGTAAGGAAAGATGATGCTGAACAATAATCCTTAGGATATTAATAATTTAACAAGGAGCACATTTTGTTAAGTAAAAGAATATGTGAATGTTTTCGGATTTTATATTACGCCCAAAGGAGCGTTTATTAACGTTTTCTTACCTTTATTTGTTAAATATGCTCTTCGCATTTAAATCATAAAATTCAATTCAACAGTAATATCACAAAAAAAGAAACCTTGTGTATAAAATATCCGAGCTTGAAGATGCATGCGATGTTAATGTTAAAGGAAAGCTTTGAAATCGTTGAGTTTGTTAATCAAAAATTCGTTAAAGTTTTACAAAATATGAAAGAGATAATAAAACAAATTCTAAATTCAAACTTTGGGCTTCCAGATGCCCATATTTGAGTGGAGGACTACGTTATTATGGCTCTAGGTATCGTTGTTTTTTCACAATGCCAGAAACATGCGCATGTTCATGTAAATTTTTCATTATTTAATTTCTTTAAATATAATGCAGGGCTCTAAAATTGGTGACAACAATTTGAAAAGTGAAACGCCGTTTTGTAGTGAACCAAAGCAAAATGCCAAAACGAAATTAATAACCCTTCCGAGCTAACCTTTTTTGTTCTAATCATTATTTACAAATACGTATTACTAAGGAACTTACTAGGTAAATAAAAAACTAAAAAAATATAAATAATTCTTTATTTAATAATCCTATTCTTTAAAATACGCAAATTTCTTCACTGAGGTGAAAATTTTCTAACAGGGAATTTAATTTAGACCTATTGAGAATTAAATATTTGAATAATTAGATTTAAAACGAAGCTGTAACGTTGTTTCTATTCGAGTGTAAAGAAAAATGATATCTGCATAAAAATTTCAGGAAACTCATATACAAGTATTATGCATATATTTTTAACGTATAATACCAGATTCTCTTTTTAAGTAAAAACGTACTTACAGATATGCCAGTGATAATACATAAAATTAACAAAGATTGAATTAAATTTATTTAGCAGTGTGATGGGAACTGAATTTCTGGAAGATTCCTAATTAAAATAATCATAAAGTGAACTCAATTTCTTGCTTTTCAAATGCACCGTGAAAGTAATTGTACTAATTCTGATTTTAATAATAATCGTAATGGGGAAGTTTACGTTTGATATATTTAATACATGATATAAATGTATTAAATTTAAGGTTTAATAAGGTTACATAAGGTTTTTAAGAATATGTAAAAGTAAGTTATCTTGTATTTTTATTATAGATTTCACAGTTAAAAATGTTTGAGGCTTTTGTTTCAAGAACAAGAAGTGGCTTTATTAGATTAATAAGCTAATGAGAAACATTTGAAAATAAATAAATATTCTAAATATAATTAATTATATAAAATTAATGAATATCAGTGCATTATCCATGCTACTTATATGTATGAAAAATTTAGACAAAGGTATATGAGCGTACATGGTTCAAATTCCTATAGTTAATTTAAATGGATGAAATCTTTAAGCAAAATCAAGGGGGTTTCAAAAACAGTTAATTTAAATGTGAGAAATCGCACATTAACGAAAAATTACCTCTACATCAAATTTTTGCTATTTTAAAAGTAGCTTTCTGAATATTTTAATCATCTATTCTGTAACATTTGCGCCAAGACAGTTTTGCGTTTTTCGGCGTTTTGTATGAAAATAAAAGAAAGAGATGTTTATTTTATAAGAACCATTGTAAAGAAATTTAACGTGGAAATAAAAACATTACTTTTCTCAAAAGCATTATTATTAGCATGTCAAACTGTTAAATTTATTTTCTCGAGACAAAGATTTTGCAAACTAAGGACTTTTGTTGTGGTACCAACGATACGCTGTTATAGAAAAGACTTTTGTAATCGACGCTAAAAGAAAACTAGCTTATCTTATATTTTTTAAAAAACGAAAGAGTTTAAAATTATTTCTAATTTCTGTTTTTCAATATATATTTTTATTATATATCATATTTAT
>KK118150.1:85460-103246 GCA_000611955.2 Stegodyphus mimosarum | reverse complement strand
AATGTAAATATTATTATATATGGAATGTTATTATATATGGATGATATAAATGTTATTATATATAGATGATATTTCAAGCATTATAGCCTAATAAAATAAAAATTTCCAATTTGAAATTTGTGAAACAATTAGAATATGGGGAGAATTTATTTATTTTTCAGATTTTCGGAGGTCTAATAGGCATTTCATGAATGTGTTTTATAGAGAAAACAAAACATGAAAAAAATCTTTCTAAACAACAGTCAAATAGACAATTTTATTTGAAAATTGATAGAAAATTAATACTATATGCGTGACTTATAGGATTATTACAGGAATAAAAATTTATACTATCTGAATATGCTTTTGCCTAGTATCAAAATTTGATGACGTTTAAAATCTATATACCTCTAATTATAAAATTAGGGCTCTTAAATATTTTAGAAAGATGTGAACATTGCTGTTAAGTTGTAAAGGTAGAAGCAAAAGAGAAATTAAACGTTTTTTTTAATTTGCTTTATCATAAAAGACATGTAACTTGTAATAGAAAATTATTATTGGCATTAGAAATATCCTAAGATAAACATTAAAAATATATTTGGGCCGTTATGTTCGTTACACTATATTATGTTGCCATGCATTTATCATCTACGTGGCCTCGCAGATAGCCATTTCTCATTATGTTGCCATTCGGAAAAGCTTAACATCTTTAATTTTTCCCTCAAGTTTTCGAGTAGGGGAGTTGTTAAGACCGCTGAATACTGACAATTTCGACCTGGGTTTAAGTTTAGTCGAAGGAGATCGTTGCAGCTAGTTCCCCTTAAAGCACCCTACGAAGTGTCATTTCCTGCAGGCAGACGACCTTTGTGTACTTTTACGCATTCATTTGACCTAATCTAACGTTTTACATTAAATCAATTTGCAGTTTCTTTGCAAACTGATTGGTATAGAAAATAGACGCTCTTTTTAACATATTAAACTCCATTTGCTTTATTAAATGGCGTGTCTAACTGATTTAATTTGAAATACATTTCATTTTCATTATACCAACTGCACATCATGTACAGCAGAATCATGCAATATGTTTTATTTCTAACATCGTATGTTAGGCACCTGAATACATACCCGTGTAGTATAGCTTAAACTATAATGCTATACTTCTCAGATATATGAGAATGCAATAAAAATAACATAATGACTGCACGATGTTATATTAAACTTATAGCCGAATGCAAAGGTGCACAATATTAATTATAAAGGCAGAATGTAAGCTGATAATTACATAAATAAGTTCATTAAGTAAAGGGTTTTCAAGAACTACTGTAAAAATGAAATATTAGCCAGAAATGTATTCGTGCTATTATAAAATGATAATATATAATTTCCTGATTTAGTTTTAAGGAAATTACTGATAATTCTACCAATTATAATAAAAAGTACACTGAATTAAAAAAAATTGTAAAAATTCATATAACTAATATGATAAATAAAAATGACACTAGCTGACGATAATAATATTCAAATAAATAATGTAATAAATAAAACATATTATGTAACAATAATAATCAAATAATATAATTATATTATTTGCAGATTAAAAAAAACTATTGAACTCTTGCTAACAGCTTCAGGTGTTTAATTTTAAATTAATTATAAATTTTTAATTAAGCAACTGTATTACAAAATTGCCTACAGATTTACAGAAATTTCCATTTAAATTTGACTAAGTAATACGGAAGATTATTTCTTCCGATAGAACTTATTTCTCCGAGTAATTTATTTTTCCTGCTAAATTTCTAGGAACTGAAGCGTTCGGGCCAACTGAAGTGGACACCGATTCAAGGAATTTTTCAGAATTAAAACAGATCTAGAATTGGAAAATTCCTCAATGAGTCGATTATAAAAAGCTGATCTCAGCCCCTTGAACCGATAAAAGCGAACCGCCCCAAATATATATATTCGGCCAGTAATTCCAGCAATGTCAGCAGCAACGAATGCTGCAGTTCTTTCCTTGCTACATTCACTACACAGAAATTTTTGCCCTCAATGAAATATTCAGGAGCTTTTTTATCGTTCTTTTTCTTATCTACTCAAACGTCAACGCAACGTATTTCGATGAGGTAGGATATGATGTATGTATATACATGTTGCATTTTAATACATCACAGTGTATTATTAATTGCTATCTGAATAAAAACAATGTATACAGAGAACGTAGTTGATGACTACACAGTTCTACTTCCTTAATATGTCCAGAATTCCTTAAAAGGTGGTGTATTAAGCAGGTTGGCCTCTAAGCAGGTTGACTTTAGATTTAAGCTACGATTTAGTTCTTTCAGTCGAGGAACAATTTTTGGTGAATCGCAAAAATTTTTAAGATTTTATTTATTTATTATATTGTTATTCATATTCGTTTATATTTTATAATTAATAATAAATATTTCACAAGTATATTTATTTATCATATAAACGATCAAATATTTGATTACTAAAACTCCAGAAGTGGCCAAATGAATAAACCCGCTGAACAATGATAAGTTCAATGACTGCATGGGAGGTTTCATGATTTTTGCTTGTGTCTTGCGCTGTATTTTTAATGCATCTTTATTATCTGGAGTTTTCTAATTACTTTGGTACAAACAAAATCAGTAAGTCGCTCCCACAACCGCTCGCCGTCGAATTCAACATACAACTTAATGATTGAATCGGTATATCATTGAATATATACTGTTACATTCAAATCTACTGAGCAGGTTAGTATACCTTTCTTAGACTGATGAACTAAATAGTGCGCCCTCTTTATCTTGAAAACTATAATTATAAATTAATAACAACAGAATAAAAAAAAGAAAATTTCAAAGGTTTCAGATTTTAAATTACGTCCAAAGGGGCATTTTTTTACTATTTTGTGTGTTACCTTTATTTATTGAATATCCTGTTCTTCGCACTTAAACCATCAAATTCAGTTCAAGGACAATATCGCAAAATAATTTTAAATTGAGCATATCTTTAGAACTTCCGATGCGCATTCTCACGCGCTGGAGATAAAAATGTTATTTTTGTACAACATTGTTATTGCTCGCTAAAGTTGTACAAAATATGAAAAAGATAATAAAACAAATTCCAAATTTTAAATTTGAGCTTCCAGATGCCTATATTCGCAGTAGGATTACGTCATTCAAAACTGGATGGCTGTAGGTACCGTCGTTTTAATACAATGCGAGAAACATATATACATTTATGCAGATTCTTCATTATGTAATTTCTTCAAATATAATACAGGGCGACAATATTTGGCGGCAACAGTTTAAAAAGTGAAACCTACATGCAGAGTGATTCGACGCAAACTCGCAAAACGAAAACAATAGTCCCTCAGGCACAAAGCCCCTTTGGACTAAAAACGAAACTAAAAATTCATTTAAATTTCACACCGATGATTGAAAAATTTAAAGCGTTATTACAATTTTAATCCTCAAACTCGACTACTAATATAATTTCAATCATAGACAAACAAACTCATTAACTTGTATCACAGCCCTAAGGCAGTCAGCACAGCAAACTGAGGTTACCAACTCTTTCTTAGATTCGTGCTCATTAACTAAACTTACTCAGTTTAGATTTTCTGTTAGAGTGGTCGAAGGAGTAGAAATCCAGGACAGATGCAACATAGAAAAAAAATAACTTGTCATATAACATTAATGAACCTAATTAACGTAAGAAATCTTGTAAATATTGGTGCGATAGCGATGAGATTCTAAGGAACGTAGACGCGCAGTAAACTATCTAGTAGATAGATATCTGCCTACCAGACCTTTTCAATATTCTATAATATTAACAGTAAAGAGTGACAGCTTTACGTAGCTTTTCTGAAAACACCTGGTTATGTCAGATTGAAACCAAACACATTTAACGATTTGCATTAGTTTAATTTGTTAAAAAGAATTTCGCTTATTTCATAACTCATGCGCAGCGAACAAAGTTGCGTATTATTTAGTGTCGTTAATATTTCCGAACTCCCCATGGTCGAAACTACATTATTAAAAGCCGTGCAAAATGCGAGTACTCATTGTTTGCCAGTTCCGTCTTACATATATTCAATTCAGAAAAAAACGCACCACCTTCCATTTTTATTGAAGCACAAACATACTTGAACTGAAATGCTTTTAACTCAGATTAGAGGACATGAATATTGGCCATTCTGTCAGCAGATGACATTTACATAAGTGTCGCTATACAACCACCGGAAACGAAACGGGCACCAACCCTCGTGTCCTTGCCCTTCTTCAGATCCTTCAGGGACAAGGACCTGCAAAGAAAGATCCGAACTGGGAGAGGAGATGTGGGGGGATGGGGATTCGCGTGCGACGTAAGCGCTGCCAATTATTGTTCAAGGTGAACATAGGGATGCCTGCCAGATTTGAAAGTTACCCTGAGCTAATTTCGAACGGTAAGCGGATGAATGATGAGAACTATGTTCATTGATAGAAAGTAGAATTACAATGGAACAGGAAGTTGCCGGCATAGCAAGACTTAATACGAATTTGATTTCTGCAGTCTAAACAAGATTCGACAATGACAAACAATACAAGACAAATTTTAAATGTTTCTTTAGTTTCGTAATGCCATTTTAGAAGTTAATTTTTTTTTAATTATTGATTTTGGTTCTGTTTACCATAAGCAAATTTACTTACAATACATTTTTATAACGCTGGGAGAGGCCTTTCAGCTTTGGAGCAACGGGCTTGTAATACTTTCTGTCATCTTCCAAATTTGGTTTAGTGAGAATTTTGACGCCGATATGTTGTCGCAAGAAAGTTTTGCTGTTTATTTTCAAAGTAATTAAAATTTCAATGAAATACAAGACCATTTCAGTATCTCATTACTTGAATTTAGAAAAAAATATGCATGTGCGTTTGGTATTCGGCAGATTTTCAGAAAATGAATTCTTCTTTCCCCTTTTCACGAATTCTTATTATTATTAGTGCATTGCGTTAGAAAGAGATTTCGTTTTAGTCAAGCATACTTACCAACGGGTTTTTCTGTGTTCTATGTCCTTCTAAATAATGGCACTAAAAAAATCTGATGTAGATCCCATATGACTTCCTTGCATGGCTTATTACATTATACACGTTTTTTTGCTGCATTTCACTTAAAATTATTTCTTCGAACTTCATTAGAGATATATTTCTCATTCAGTTAATTCAGTTCTCACTTCGTTGCAAATAAAAAAAACCCATAAAAGAACAAAACATCTTCATTAAAAATTGTAATGTAACATAAAACACCAAATATTGTTAAAATGGTTAAAAAATAATTTTTACGATTAAAATTAGAGTTTCTACGCAAAAGCAAGCAATTCGACCAGCAGACAAGAAAGCAGATTTTTTGGTGCACAAACTGTTTATTTTAGTCCCACTCGGCCAAAAGACATTGGGGATGCAGAAACTGACTTAATTCTCTATTCGACTGAGTTTCAAATATAAACAAATGTCCTTTCATTAAACTTAACTCGCCACTTTTAAATTGTTGATAATTCTACAACTATTGCACGCAGGTTAACTAAAGGCATAAAAACCGTAACCGGAACATAAAAAACCCCACATAATTCAATCCCTTTTAAAGCAAAAATGCAATAAATTTACCAATATATATGAATAAAAAAACTAAGCTCACCAATCCGGGTAATAGAGAGGGAATATATATATATATACTAGCCGCTGCGCGGCCAGCTTTCTTCTGGCTTTTAAGTGTACCAGAAAAATGCCTAAAGAGAACACCAAACATTAAATTTGAAAACTGCACAGAATTTTACTCTGCAGAACAATTTTATCGAAAAAAAACAAACAACAACGGCAAAAAATTCATAATGCATTACATTGGCAGAAAGCATTCATAATGATTTACAGGCAGAAAATGCATTACATATAAAAAGCATACAACGAAATAAGCAATATCCCTTTATACAAATATTAATTATCCTAATAAATAAATTAACCAACTTCCCTTTACAAAATCTTAAGAACTCAAATGGTATAAACAGGTTAAAAACTTAAACACATTAAAAATATCATGCAAAACTTTTTTATAATTAAAATTTTATATAATTAAAACATAATATTACAATAAAATAAGCAATATCCCTCGATACAAATGTTAATTATCCTAATAAAGTAATTAAACAATTTACCGTTGTAAAAAGGAACAACTTTTTAATTTCTTAAAGTTTTCAGTCTCTTAAAAACAGTAACATAAGAAATACGATTAAAAATTGTTGCCAAACCGAAATTTTTAAAAGAATGAAACTATTCAAAATGATGCAATTTCATCAAAAATCTATCAACAACAATAAGAAAGGAAAATTGTTGCCAAAACTACATTTTAAAATATCTGAGATGTGAGAAGTGTATTCGGAAGCTTCATTTAAAAAATTAAAAAAAAATACAAAATATTATTATTTTTCCAAAATTCCTTTTTTAAAAGGAGTCGAAAGTATTAAAGTTCAACGTGTCCAAAAATCAAAGGAAAATAAACAGCACATTTTTTAAAATAAGAGTTTTTTTAAAAAAAATTCCGCTGAAAAGGTGTTAAGCTCACCTTCCTAAATAAATTCGTATTTAATCTATTTATTGAAATAAGAAATTTATTTTAAGTTCGTAAAATAGCTAAGTGTCTGCGCTTCACGACGATGTAAAAATGAAATGTATAGAGTGAAATCTCGCTTTCCTGTAGCGCATTATGTCTCAAAATGACGCGATTTGGTCACAAAACATAAAATAAAAAAAATTCTAATTCGAATTTCGCACACAAATCGCCACGAATACGAATACACACACAAATCGCCTCGAGGTGCTCTGGCTCTTGTGTAGATACACCTATGTACCAAATTTCGTGGCCCTGGGTCTATTAGCTTACTCGCAACACACACACACCAAATTTCGTGGCCCTGGCTTACTCGCAACACACACACACACACACACACACACACACACACACACTCTTTGTTTTATTATATGTAGAGATTTGTTCAAAATTCAAAAAAATCGAAATGAAAAAGAATGAAATTACGTATTAAATATTTTGAAGGTTCATCTAATTTTTCTGTGTTACCTTATAAATGGTAAAACGCAAATTAAAGAAAATTACAAAATTGCAGTAAAAATGTTCACTTCAGGGAGAAAAACTGTACTAAAAACAGGAAATCTGTGAATAATAAAACTAAAAAAAAATAAAAAAATGAAAGTTTAATCTCCTTTTTTTAACGCTATATGATTGGTGTAGTCGATTGCAACGAAAAAGGGAGATGCACAACTACATATTATAGCAGTCATCATTACAAAATTTCAACGTTCTACGGCTACTCGTACTTCAGTTACGCGAGATACGCACATACGTACGTACAGACGTCAACAAAAGAAATCGCTTCTGAATCCATTTTACAATCCTTTTTGGAAAAAAACAGACATTTATTCTGTCTGTTCGTACAGATGTCACGCGAAAACATCGTTCGAATGGTATCGAGAGCAGTTGAAATGAATATTATCATTGAAATATGATACCCGAAATTTTTCGCGATTACAATACTTCCTTTATTTTGTACAAGGAAGTAAGAAACTGCTGAATGAGGGACAGAATTTTAAAAATTTATAAACTATTATACTGTAATTGAAATGATTAAGCTGTAGTAAAACTATAAAGCTAGAAATTATTAAAAGACTTAAATAAGAGAGGTGGTTATATTATGTTAGTTAAAGAGATGATAAAATCCGATTTTTAAATCAAACAGCAGTTTAAATGAACTGAAAGTAAATTTGCATTATTTGACAGATCGGAGGATCGTTGTGGAGGAGCGTAAACTCAGGTGCACTTTGCTGGTGCTCATGGAAAGAAAAAATTTGTTAGCATGCAGAGAAAACGACATTCGTTCTTTATTATTTTTATGCATTGTACACATAAAAGTGTATAAAATAAACTGTATTAAGCAGTTTTAATTAACAGCTGACTTAGTTACATTACACAGCTTTAGTTAAATGCATTAAAATGTTAAAAAATTATTGCAATTTTCTTGGTCACATACTTTTAAAAATACAATCGTAAGCTGTTCATATAGCAATTACATTATGATATTGTTACGGATTTATATTTAGATAGCTAATTTTAGTGGAATTATAATTAAAATTGTTGTGCAATGTAGCGCGAGGCAAATTTTAAGAGAAATCTATGCCGTAAAAGTAAAAATACAGTAGTACATTAACTTTGAATATACTTTGAGAATATGCGCATTTAACTTTGAATAAATCGGTATCTGGTTAATTTGTACTGAAATTGAATAAATGTAATTGACCACTACGTTGTTTGTAACCGTAATTACACTCTCTCTCCAGAAATCTCCAGAAGCAGAAATTACTAGAAATTTCTCGCGGCCGGTTGAAAGTTATAAAATGCCGGAGAGAGAGCATCTCAGTTTAGTTGTTTAGTTAGCTGCTCTTGTTATTGTTGCGAGTTCAGAGTGAGATCGGATTAGCTTTCTCTTAAGATACATTTTGGATTGCATTGTGTTTTAATATTTGTAGTAGTTTGCAGTATAACTACTGATTATACTGCGTGATATTGGAAACACTTCTACGAATATCTCTGAGGAAAATTCCAGAGTTCTGTTATATTTATTTTGATAAGAATAAATTTTATTAACCTGTTATCAGACTCCGGAATTTAGTCTGTTCCAAACTATTAACTATTACGATCTATTACTAACTATTAACATTATTAACATAATTTCGAGGAACAATGAAAGTAATAATACAGAAATGGCATGTTTAAAAGGGGCGGCGTTCATTTCGGTTTCCTTTCTATCGTTTTAATTTAAAATGCGTCATTTAACAGCTCCACTTTTTTATTTTTTTCACATCTAGCTAAAAACTCTGACAAGTAAAAAAATATTTTTTTTTGGTACTCACTTAATTAAACAAAGCAACTTAAAAAAAAGTTTTTTTTTAAATTTAAGTTATGGCAATCTATTACCCGAATAAACTGATTATTTGAGTGCGCTAAAATGCGTTTGAGTGCGTTTTCATTCTATTCGGGTAATCGAGACTGCTTTGTACAGTGATCGTTTTTTACCTCTTAGTGTTTTGCGTTAAATGTGAGTACTTCCATACGTCTTTAATTTGCGAAACTGCCACAATGCCGTTGGTGAATTTACATTTATATATTAAAAGTAAGTTGGATTCTGCGCATATTTATGGAATAATTTCTCGGATGAAAGCGAGGAAAACCATATTCATAACCAGCAGAATTGGAGAAGCTTTTCTCTTTCAGGCATAGCTCAGCTAAATTACCTCAAAATCAAATTTTCCTCCTATGTTTACAGAACAATCTGCTGGAAAATTAACCTTTACTCTGGAGCTGAACGAAAATAAAACAAAACAAACAATGCTGGAAATAAACAAACAGAACAGCAGCACGGAGAACGCTGGTGCAGAGCAAACATCAGAAGAATGAAGCGGCGAAAGTAGTATATGCCAATGCACAAACACATGCTGCTGTATTCAAATGAGATACACATATAAGCCCCGCCTTCCAATTACAACCGGCGCAAATTTAAAAGAAAAGAATAATAATGTTAAAAAAAACCTCCCAGTTGAGATAGCCAGTTAAAAATAACGAAGAAATATTCTAAAATGCAGAGAAAAAGAGGGGAGGGGGAGATGGAAAAGCGAAACATCAAAAAGGTGAACCCCGAGATTTATATGAGCATATGTATTATAAAAAAGGGTTGGAATATCCTAAGCATATTAAATATATGGTAGTCTCATAGGATAGCACCTACGTGGCCTCTAAAAAATGGGTTTAAAGGGATAGGGCCTGCGTGAGATAGGCTTTTAACGGCGGTAACGTCACAGAGGGCTTAGGGACGAATCGGATTTCCTTGCTTTGGTCACGTGGTTTTTGGAGGGAGAATCTGTAGAAGATGGGGTTTGTATTTCATACTTAAAAGCCAAAATATGTTGGGCATTAGGAGATATAAATAATTCTTGCTTTTCTTGCTTCGGAGAGGTATGTTGAGGAAAGGGAGACTGCCGAATAATTAAAGATGCTCAGCGAAGGTAAAACATAACAAAAACGCTTTTTTCCCTTGTGAAATATTTTCCTTTGAAGCAATCTTCTGAAATTATAAAAATACCTAAACAGACAGAAATTTATAAACTATTACAATATATTAAATATTTATGAACGTTTGTAACGCATGTTCTTATCTTTTTCAGCTAATTTGTTTACTAGTTTACTTTTCCATTGGCTGGTTACCCTTTTTAGCAAAATCTAATTTTCTTGAGATGCATATTAATTAGCAGCTTGAAGGCAGCCCTAAAAACCCAAATAAATTTGTCCTGTCAAAAAGTCCTCGAATGAATAGGACCGTTGAACATTATACTGAACACTGGTAGTACACCGGGTTCGAATCTCGGTGAAAGGGTTGGCTACATGAATTTTTTCTTAGTTACGTATTTCTAAACCTCTATCATAAATGAAATTTCCTAAAAAAGCTCTTCACGAAACCAATCCTCATTTTAGGAAGTATACCCTGGTGTATGCTGTCATTATCCAGTCTAACTAGAGACTGTAACGTAGACTGTAACGTGTCTAACGTAGAACTATCTATGTATTGTAGACAAGGTAGTAAAAAATAACCATGCTTACATTTATACGAACATGATGTACAATGCATTATTTTTTTATCAAAAGAGCGTTTTCGGTACAGGCAATTCATGACAAAATAATCAATTTTGGTAATCAAATCAGCATTCTAAATTTGGAAACTATTTAAATTATAAAACAATTAAATTAGAAAAAATTTAAAAATAAACTCGTCTTGTTGAATATCAAATTTGATGTATATCTGATCATTATTTTGACTTTGGTTTTGCAGATTTATCCATAATGCTTCTTCAGCTGGTGAATTCAATCTTCTTAAAGTTTTTCGCTTTTACGAAGATTTTATCTTCTTTATTTAACGACATTAATTTCAATTCAATCCTTCCTAATGCTTTCAGAATTGTAATATTTTAGCTTTCCACGTTTAATTACTATTTACCTAAATAGACTGCGCTATATTCATGCTGGTTTTGCTCTGCCCATAGTTTTCCATGTTCATTTTGCCTCGCACATTGAACACGGTTGTCGCTCATCCCATTTTGAAAAATCCCTAAGATAGCATGTTGAATCATTGCTCACAGCATTATCTCCTCAGTTCTTCCTGACATCTCTCCCATTGCAATTGGAAAGCTAAATGCTAAGCATTCTGACTTACATCTTACTACTTATTACTTACTTACATCAATGCATCCTCAACAGCCCCATCTCCATCTACACTCTGGATGAGCCTACCTCCAGGCCATTCATCAAGAGATTTCCATCGATATTCTTGATCTTATTCTTTAGAATACAAGTACTCCAATGGTTTTACACACTACGGAAGATTTTACTTCAGGTCATATTTCAGTCATAGCAAGACTATGTGTTACTAAAGATAATAATACCGAAACCTAAGCATATTAAATAATATCCGGGTCTGCCCATCAGATACGCACAGAATCTCAAATTGCAATGAAATAGGTACTGCTTTTAGAAACTTCAGTCCTAAATTAAAGGACGTCTACCATGAAGCCACTAATAAAGTTGTGTGCATGGACCACATCTCCCAAGGGAGACCAAGGACTTAAATCAAAGTCGAAAGCGTCTGAAAAGCAGGTCCTAAATTTCATAGGATCATGGAATCAAATGAGAACTTAATCGTGTCAGCAAAGAAATTAAGTAGGGAATCAAGTATCATAGTATAGATCATTGGAAATTAAAAATGGCAGACATAGAAGAAAACGATAATTCTTTGCTGAGATTTGTGAAGCAGCTAAAGTGCAACAGCACATTCGCAGCCACTACTAGTCATGGCGCACAGAGAGTTCTGTTTAGGGATGTAGAGAAATTCGGAAGTACTCACGAAGCACCTTGAAACCCAGTTCCCTCTTCATGCAAGTCCCGTAGGTCTCGACTTCATTTGAAAAGTGGAGTAGGAAGTTTTTGATTGGCTCAACTCTCCAACTACAAGTCTCGTGGCAAATCTCCCCACGTTGTCTATTTCATAGAAACGTTGAGGGCTGCAAAGTGTTTTTTTTCTTCCAAAGCAAAAGCCTATGAGCTTGTTAGTTAATGTAAACAAGATTTTCGAGCGGGCAGTGTGACATCGCATGAAAAATATATGGACTTCTTTCTAAATGAACAGTTCGGGTTTCGGAAGAATCTCTGAAGAACAAAGCAATTTGTTGGAATTGTAGAGTTCATTGCAGGTGTTTTGCATCATAAAACGTGCACAGCTCTTCTTATTGTGGACGTGGAGTATATTTCGCTAATCAACTTCTTTCTCAGTGATAGAACATTTAGTGAGTGCAAAGGAAGAGAACTCTCGTCTCTTCGAAAATTGCTGTGGGAGTTCCGCAAGGTTCATGTGTAAGGTTGATTCCATTCTTTTGACGGACTTTCCTTCTCAGAAGCTGGATGACGGTTCCCTACTTGCTTGCGACGTTGATGATACGACGGTAGCAATCAATTCCTTGCAACTTATCTGTACCACTTCCAAGTTGCAAGATTACCTGTATTACGTTATTATGTGCATGTAAGACACGATTATATCTATGTATGATCTTGATTATTTCTGAAGGATGTGGAGAATCAGTATTAACATACCAAAGTCGCAGCTTCTAATTATCAGAAGAAAAAAATTCCCTCGGAGATTTCCAGTCAGCCCTTTTTTCCTAAAACCCAGGGAAATCAGCCAGAGAAGTCAGCTACCTGGGGGTTACTATTAATCATCTGGCTCACCTGGTTATATCATGCGACTAATCTCCCAAGGACAGCCACTAGCTTTTTAAAGCATCTGATGGCACAGCTAGGCTCGAATTCCGGTTTTCAACTCCTGAAAGCACAGAATATTACTTCTGAAGATAAGATCCATTTTGTGTTATACCTCACAGTACTGGGACAGAACCACGGATATTGATTACAACCGCTTCAGGTAGTTCAAAATAAGACACTTAGAATTATTACTGGTGCAACTCTTTTTAACAAGAAACAATCTTTTGTACCGGCGCCTAAAAATTAAGCGGATAAAAAAATATCTTCGCCGCTGCTACAATAAATTCTTCTGCAAAGTTTTAGACTTTTACAGAGTAACTTTCCGGTTACTATGAAGTACTTTACTCTACCGGTGGACAAATTCTTCAAGCCATTTGCATCTTATCATTTGCGTGATCACAGCTTCATTACCTAAACAGTCACGATCTTGTAATTATTTTGTATATAATTATCTCACCAGTGTATTTTTCTTATTTTACTTATTGTTGCACTAATTCCGAATCTTGCATATTGTGTTTTGTGCATAGAAAGTACTGCAGTTTGTTCATTGACTTTCCCTGATTTGTATTATTACTTTATATATAGTTTGAATTGTAGCTTTGAATTATTTGCTTTTGGTACGTAGGATTTCTCATTCTATTCTCACCAGGTGTGGTATGATTTTCGTATTAATATGGAGTCGTCCAGACCCAGTCCCTAAACTCCTCATCTCACCGCTTTCCTTTGGAACTGCGATATCACGCGGTAAAGACCACTTCTCTTTTACATCCTTCTGTAGATCTTCGAGGATAGTTTAATTTCATGATTGTTTTCAAGGCGACGAACCATAGTGTCGTTATTTTAAAAAATGTTTTTGTTCCTGAAGAAGAAGAATCTATGTGTGGACTCCCTCCATATCGATGGAGTTTTACTCAAAATCTAGTCTGGATAAAGGGGGAATTTTTGTAAATTTAAAATATAAATTGTATTTTAAAAATTAAAACAATTAATTTATTTGTAATGTCAATTGATGAAATAACTACTGAAACTAAAATAAACATTTTTATGTTTCTTTTTTTTCTAACTAAAATTTTTTTCTAACTAAATTTTCTAACTAAAAGTAATCATTCAGTCATTAAGCTACGTTCCGGAACCTGCAAATTGAAGAGAGGAGAGAAATCCTTATACTTTTAAGTAAACAGTTTCAGAAAATTTGATATTTTTTAGTTAATACCAAAATAATAATAATATCAGCAATAAATGCATAATTTTACAAAACATTTTTTGTTTAGCTTCACGCAGTATTTAAATAAAATTTCAAATACAAAAGACCTTCTAATATTCAAATTATAAAACTAATAATCAAACAACTTCAGTTTTAATGAAGATACCCTACCGCCCAGAAATGAGTCAAATTATTTCTATATTTATGGCTTTAAAAGGTATTTTCCCCCTCTTTTTCGCATACTTTAAGGTATTCGAAAGGTCCAGGGTTCGAGTCCCGAAGAGAGCTTTATTATTTACTTCGTATTACATTATTGTTTATTTCATGTTTTGTAAAGGTTTATTGAATTTTTGATTAACAAACTCAACGATCTCAAAGAGAACAGTAGTGACACTGGACGGAAAAAAACATATTTATCTTCAACGTACGAGACTGCCTATCGGAAATTCTAGGGATTTGCTGTTTTTAAATATTTTGTGATTTTGCTGTTGCATCAAATTTAATGTGGCATAAGCGCCCGGAACATGATATTGTGTGCCAACACTTAATGCCACATCTAAACGTATACTGCTAGGCTGGTTTTAAAAATTTTTTTAACTTTGCTGTTGAATTGTATATGGCCTAAGTGCGAAGAAAATGATGCTTAATAATAAAGCTAAAAACATAAAAAACAATTGGTTAGTAGGCTTGAGTGTAACTTCAGACTGGAAAGCAGCAGGCTTAGAGCGAGCGTACAAAACCTTAATCAACCCTTTTGGTCGACAGTTAAAATCTGAAACTTTTCAGATTTTTTTTATTCATATTTTACGTTAATTAAACCGGCTTATTTAGCAACATCTCAAGTTTTATCGAAATTGTACTCTAGTTTTTTTTTATAATAGTTTTGAGTTTTATTCAAAATCTACCCAACACAAGATTACTTTTTTTTAATCTAATAGTGAACTTGTCAGGACTGAGTGTTCGGTGCATATTCTTGGCGAACGTATTCGTGCAAACTTTAAGTTCTGATCTTGAACAGGGAACTGAATGCCGCTATGTTCTGTGGTAGAAAACTGGTTAAGTGGTAGAAGAACTACACTTCAGAAGGATTTAAAATTCTCTTTTATTAAACCACAATTATATACAGCCACTTCCCAACTCTGGAGGGATACAGAAAATAATAACCGCACTTGGGTCTAAACTGAACAATCAGGTAATTTAAATTAAAATTAAATAGAAATTAAATTGTCGTTGCTCACAGAGCTATAAACGCGAGGTTGGCCTCTATGCTAAAGGGTGCGTAGCAAGATTTAACTAATACTAACGCACTTAGAATTACTTCAATAAGTAATAGCGTAATAGCGCTACGGTTTAGAATTTAAATACTAGCTAGTCAGGCGAACGTCGAACAAGGTAGCAGTGGTCTGAGACTAAAAGCTCTCTCACATTGAGAGGTTCCTACCTACCGTTTAAATAGCAACTTGGCTCCACTTCAAATTAGCATAAAGCTGAAACGTGCGCTTTTTCTAACGGGAAGTTGAAATGAGAAGGGATAGAAAGATTTAAATTAAAATAAAACTTTGTTAGTTTAAACTAAAACCTTACAAACTTAATAGCCCAAATAGGCAATTTGCCCAGAAGGACTATTAATTTCGTTTCACCATTTTTCATCATCCACTATGAAACGGCATTTCACTTTTCAAATTGTTGCCACCAGATATTAGAGCCCTATATTATATTTAAAGAAATTAAATAATGAAGAATCTGCATGAATGTATGTATGTTTTTCGCAGTGTGAAAAAATAACGGTACCTAGAGACCTCAGATTTTGAATAACGCAGTCCTTCCCTCGAGTGTGGACATCTGGAGGCTCGAATTTGGAATTTGTTTTAATATCTATTTCATATTTTGTAAAATTTTAAGGAATTTTTGATTAACGAACTCAAAGATTTCAAAGCGAGCAATGGTTACACTGTAAGGAAAAAAAAATCTCCATCGCGTGAGACTGTGGATCGGAAATTCTAAAGATATGCTCTTTTAAATATTTTTTGATATTACTGTTGAATTGAATTTCATGGTTTAAGTACAAAAACATGATATTTAATAAATAAAGCTCACACTCAGAGCCTTACAAAATGGCTCTTTGGGCTTAATATAAAATATGACAGTTTCCAGATTTTTTACTTTCTTTCAGTTATGCATCCAAAGTATATCAAGTTTAAACATAGCAGTCAGTCTCACGGAGATTTTTTTATCTGTCTTCTTGTAAAATTCCCCCCCCCCAAAAAAAAAGAAAAAAAAACAGTGTCTTCTCATATATGAGCGTATTTTACATTCTTAGGAATAGTCACTGTTATATTTGAAAGTAGCACTTTCAATTTAAGTTCCTGTTTACGGTTTTCAGTTGCTGCGCTTTTATATCTAATGAATAAAGTTTGTTTTTAAAGTAACCGAAGTACAAGATATGATTTTCCGATAACGTTCTTGAAAATGATGCTATCTGGGTCTAAGATGTCCCATAGTGTACCATGATGGCTATTAGTAATCCTAACAGTAGCTGACTGAAGAAGTTCGTGGGAAGAATTAAGATCCGGGAGGGCAGGTGGGAATAATGTGTTACGCGGACCGCGACCACTCCAAAGTGTCCGGACAGTCAGTCGACTTGGACAAGATCGTCTCGCGGAGGGCGTAATTAGTTTGATATCATCTGAGCAGGTGCTATGTAAATGACCATAAGAGTGGTAGGGACATCCGCTCACGCGATGTCCGTTCACTTCCGGTCATTAGGATACGCGGCACATTCTGATGAGTTTGTCACGTGACCATATGTCACGGGCCGACGGTTCTTACGCCCTCTCACGGAACTAACTGGACGAGAGAAGAAAGAGAAAACTCGGATACGGGCGGAATTGACTCGGATGGGATTTTAGGTATCTGCATCTTGCTGTCTTTTGCACGCGACAACAATTTCAGATCTCGGAATTCCATTCGAAATAGAATCCAGATCGGAAATTGCATTGGCTGCAAGATTGGACTCATGTTAAAATGTAAATGTAGAGCAGCATAATAGTTTGAGTTGCGAGGAAGGAAAGAAATGTACTTGAAATTCTTACATGTAAATAATATTTAAGATACGAAATACATTACAACATTAATGCTATTTTTCCCCAGTTATAGCCATCTTCGAAACATATCCTTTCACTTCACTTAAAGTAAGAGTTTTTACTTTAAAAATCAGCTCATATTCTTTTATGTATGTATGTAAGATATAAAATATGAAAGAAAACTACTAACTTTATTTAATTTAGCAGTTGTTCCTTTAGTTACTCATTCTGAATTGGCTATGCTCCTTTCTATCTTAAAACTAACATTTTATAAATCCAAAATGCGTCAATTGAAAATTAATCCACATCATGCCATTACATAAGTGCCATTGCGCCTATTTTTTTATCCAATCACAGTTCAAAATTTAAACAAAAGCGCTAAGTCTATTAATACCGCTGTTACTATATAGCTATATAAAATTGTGGGATGCATTCCATAAACGATGATGGGTGAACTATTTATGCATATGAAGACTTGCTCTATTAACAAATAAAGCTCTGCTAAACCAAAGGCCACGTCTGAAAGTTTTTCTTCTCCGTTATGTCATCTTATGTATCCACGCAGCTTTAATTTTTATAATCTCAAGATTTGCATTAGATTGCTATAAATTCCAGTT
>KK118150.1:0-85400 GCA_000611955.2 Stegodyphus mimosarum | reverse complement strand
GCAGGACCTTCGCAGGTAGTTTGCAATGATAGTAAAACGCAAACAATCACTATGTAGGCAAGTGCATTTTAAAATTTAGGGAAGCTCGTTCTTTGAAGGTACCGAAGAAGGGAAAACTGCGCAAATATTTTTTTAAATTTTCAAAACCTGTCGCTAAATTGCTAGAAGGAAACGTAAGCGTGGAAATGCGGTACGACTGCTGGGATAGTCCCAGCCGTGGAAATACGATATATATTTGCTTATAATTATAGATTTATTTATAGTTACTACTAATGTAATTGCTTTATATGTTTATTTATTATTCTTCATTATTACGGTATTTTCTTTTAGGAATCCTTCCCCTCCCTTTCCTTCCAGAACAACATTACACATATGGATCTCAATAAATTACAAATATTAATGTTGATTGCAATGAATTGCAACTATTTGCACTCAGGTCGCGAAATTAAAGAAGTTTGAGAAACATTGTTCTAAGTCATTCAAAGACGTCCTGGCCAGACAGGGAAATATTCTTACCTATCACTAAGAAAATACTTTAGTTTAAAATTAGTCAAAAAAGCAATCATTTTTAGGCATAGATTTTGAATAAAGCTCTGTCGTTTTCGAAAGCTATCAGACATAGATTCCTATTTTTCAAAAGGCTAAAAGCTCTTAAAAAATGAGACCTGTATTTTGCAAGGATTATTTAAATTTTATAATAGTTAGTTTTAATTTTTAAACCCTTTCCTTTAAATTTTTGTTTGCCACTTATAACTCTCTACAAGAATAAGTTTTTAGTAACGCGTTACATGCAAATGAGGTAGAAAGAGTATATAAAGGAAGTTTCGCTTTACTTCAGGAAAAGAGCTTAGGATTGCTTAGTGGCGCGTGTTTGCCGTCATGCTGCTTCGTTGTTTAAAGCTAACTATTTTCGGCCGCATTGAACGTGCCTGCTGATATTCGCCGGTTAATTTATTAAGGGTCAAGTATGTTAGATAATTTTGTACAGCTGCGGCTAAGTTCAGTTTAGTTTAGCATTAGATTACTTTCTTATTTCCTTATCGTGATGTAAAGCCCAAGTGGAGGCTTTTCTGTAAGCCCGAGAAATCTGTGTTCTTAGTTCGAGATATTAAAGGGTGAGTTTAATCCTTCTCTGGACTTTGTCGTTTATATACCTGGACTCAGCGATAAGTCGTTAGATAGTTCAACTAGATTTCTCTGAAATCAAGTATACTTAAAATAGTTTGAAACATTATAAAATGATCACGCTCGAAATTGTTAAAATGTTATACAAATTTATCTTAAGTTAAGGTTGCTTTTTTGTTTGATTTTCAATTTTACAATAGTGTATTTCTTTTCAATTTGATTCAAATACTTAATTTTATTTTTCTTACGAATGCTCCGTTTCTTTTTATTGATGCCCAGTGTCTTACATTCTTCCAATAAAAAAGAGACATATATTCAGTAGCTGGCATGAATATTAGAATTACAAATTAGCTGTACTTACCATTGCTTTCAAAACATTCCCAAGGAAGGTCTGTTAAATTTTAACTCTGAATACTTTTTGGGAGAAAATGAAGTATATATATATATATAATACTTCCTTTAACTATATATACATATAAATATATTCAATATAAAAGTAATTAAAAGTAAATTAACAAGCCCAAGATTTGAACTAAAGCTGCAAAGTAATAAAGCAATAATTCACTATAAATTATAAAAAGAAAACTCTTATATGAATTTCTTGATCTAAAAATACATAATATTAATGAAATTAGCTACTAAATTGCTAAAAATAAGTAAATAGAAATATGTAAATTATAATGAATTTAGGGGAGGAAGCTCTGTTTGGCGATTTTGGAGAATTTAAAAACGCTATTTCTGGAATCTCCCGATGATCGATTCTCGGGACGAATATATAAAGCAATAAACAAACAAACACACTCAGAACATTAGTTTATATCTTCAGTCATTATATTTTTACTTCCTTGTACGAAATAAAGGAAGTATTGTAATCACGAAAAATTCCGGGTACCATATTTCAACGAAAATATCTATTTTGACCGCTATCGAATGCAATTTAACGATGTTTTTGCGCCACATATGTACGTAAAGAAAAAATAAAGGACTTGTTTCCCCCAAACAAATTATAAAATTGATTTAAAATGGATTCAGAACAGATTTTTTCGGGACTTCTGTACGTACGTTTGTATGTATGTATATATTTCGGATAACTTAAAAAACAAGTAGCCTCAGAACTTTGAAATTTTGTATATAGGACTGGTAAAACATGTAGTTGTGCAACTCCCTTTTTAGTAGAAATCAGCCGCACCAAAAGTATCTTAATATATACCCACTCTGTTAGTTGGCTCCGTGAGCTCATTTTTTTTTATTCTTATATGTTAATAAATTGTGCATTTTTTTTGCTTTGGCTGAATTATGTTGTTTATAATCTTCCGGTTAAGGTTTTTACGCCTTTAGTTAATCTGCATGCAATAGCTGTAGAATTATCAACAATTTAAACGTTGTTAAAGTGTGACTAAGCCTAATTTTTTTTTACCATAGAGGCCATATTTATTTACCTTTGAAACTTAGAAGAACGGGAAATTAAGTCTTTCTGCACCTTCAGTGTCTTTTTGCCGAGTGAAACAGAAAGGAAACTTTTAGTTTTGAGCACTGAAAAAATCTGCCTTCTTGCCTGCTGGCCGAATTGCTTGTTTTTGCATGGAAACTACAATTTCAATTGTAAAAATTGTTTATTCAATTGTTTTAACTGTGTTTGGTGTTTTATGTTTTCCTATAGCTTTCAGTTTTTAATGAATATATTTTGAGCTTTTATTATTTTTGCCTTGCCACGAAATGAGAACCGAATTTATTGAATAAGTAATCTATCTCTCATGAAATTCGAGGAAATAAGTTTAAATGAAATGCAGCAAAAAATGCGTATAATTTAATATTCCATACAAAGAAGCCATGTGGCGTCCGCATCATATTTTTCATATATGCGTTTCATACATCTCATTATTCACACGCAAGTTTCATTCACTTGCATTTGATTTAATAATTGTAATTAAAGACGCATTTCTTTTCCATTAATATTTATTCACACTTTTACAACATCTTATGCAAAAGATACATTTTGTTTTTGTATATCCGAAATATTTGATAAGGTTAAAAAATGAAAAGGTTTAGATTAACGATTCCTCAAAAGGGGTTTTTTAAAGTTTAATATGGTTTATCAGTAGAGGTTATCGATAGAGATGGCGCAGGGAAATAGGCAAACATTTTAGAGGATATTAGATGAATATGTATTTAGACTAACATGGAAACGTTATATATCTTCTGTATGTTTAAAAAGTGAAAAAATGTGTGACGTCATCCTATAAAAATATCGAATATTTTTAATTAGCTATATCAAGAACTAAAGACATTTTTATTTAAATCAATCCGATTAGAAAGTAAAAAAAGGATATTTTTAAGAACTGAATCTGGTTTTTTTAAATAGTTTACTTTGTTAACAGACATGAAGGAATAATATCCTACATTTTCCCGAATAGCAACAGACTCAAACGAAAAGTGAAAAAAATGCATTAAAGTGAAACAAAACAGAATCGTGTTTCGAGACTAATAAAGCTTTTGGCATTAAGAAAAAGGAAGAAAATTATGAGCTGAAAAATGTGTCTAAAATTAAACGAAGTCCTGAAAACTCTTTTCTGATAGGAAAATACTTCATACTGCCCTCCGTAATTTTGGTAGCATAATTGTGAGTCTCATTATTTAATGGTTTTACCAGTGCCTTTTTTCATTATGTACTTTTTAACCACCCAGCAGATAAGTTGTAATATGTGCTCATCTTATTGAAGCAACTAGGGAATGAAAAACAACAGGATGCGTTGGACTATGGCGGGCTTTTGAGAAGAGTCCAGAGAAGCCTATGTTGACCTACTGGTGGATATGGTGACCTACTGGAGTCTGTGGTAGAGTTGCAGAGAAGTACACTTGCACCCCCTAAATAAAAACTTTTTTTTTAAATTTCAACTAACCGAAGCCAGTGAAAAGATTTGCTCTGTTTCTTATTATTTCCACATTATTTTTTCTCCTTTTCTTATCTCCAAAGATTCTTGCAGCTGGGTATGCAAATAAGCAACTGCCGACTGGTATCTTTTGTTTACATTCATTCTAAAAATATAAAGAATATCGGATATTTGGTTGTAATTCCAGGAGATTCCGGTAAACAAGCGTTCCCTCTTTCACTCTCAACTGGCAGGAAATTTTTAATACCATAGGAGCTAAGGAGAGGTATTTTTGTAAAAAACTAGCGAAGATTCCATTTGAAAGTTATAAGGTATTTCTCTCGCCTTCTTAGCACTTTCTCTTGGTGAAATGGTCATCACCCTCGGCGCGCATTGGAGAGATCCGAGGATCGAGTCCCTGCGAGGGCACTGTACACTTTTCAAGTCTCCCGTATAAAAAAAAATCCTAATGTCTCTACAAAGTCTTAGGTCTCTTCTTTTGGGTTAATGGCAAAGGGAAAAATTGTTGCGATCTGATTTCTGATTCGAATCGTTATGATACTTATTGCAAAGTTTGTATGTATATAAGTATGGCAAAGTGCTTAGTGTTAAATAATTAAAGAAATGAACGTAGTAAAATACAGGGTGTTTATAAAGTCCCAGACCCATTTTGATGTTTATTAACTCATAAAATAATGAAGATATAAACAAACTTATGGCATTTATTGATAGAATAAATTATATATTTTCCTTTTCAGGTTTGAATATCTTTGAAGGTTTGAATTTTCAGGTTGAATACTTTTGTAAATAATGTCTGCGCGTGTGGCTAATTTCAGATAATTTCATTTTCCAGTCTAAATATCTGTACTTTTCTAAATATCGTCTGCTTATATGCCAATTTCGACATTGTACAAGGTTATTAAGAAAAAATTAAGACTCCATGCATCCAAAGTTCAAATTGTTCCACTTTTGGAACCAGACGATAGGCCTAGGAGGATGGCCTTTGCATCAGATGTGCTAAGGAGGATAGAAGATGATGCTGAATTTCTGAAGCCCATAATGTTATCCGACGAAGCATCCTTTCATCTTTCTGGCATTGTTAATCGCCATAATGTGCGCCTATGCGGATCTGAAAACCCCCATGAATGCCGTGAGGCACAAAGGGATTCCCCAAAACTTAATGTGTGGTGTGGACTAATGCACGACCGAGTCATTGAACCTTTCTTTTTTACAGAAAAGACGGTCTCATCAGTCGTATACTTAGACATGTAGGAAAACTTCGTATTTCTACAACTAGAAGAGCTTCAGCCATACGTTTTTTTGCAACAAAATGGTGCATCATCTCATTGGGGTACCATCGTTCGTAGTTCTTTGAATGACCATTTTATAGGAAGCAGGATTGGGCGAGGAGGTCCAATTCCTTGGCCACCCAGATCACCTGATATAACGCCACTGGACTTTTTCCTTTGGGAATTTGTAAAGGATAACGTTTACAGAAGAAGAGTGTCGAACATTGATGATCTAAAACCAGAATTACAACCGCAATAGCCTCTGTGGATGCCGACATGCTTGCCGGTACCTGGCGTGAAATTGAATATCCACTTGATATTCTCCGTGCGACGAAGGGGGCACACGTGGAAGTTCATTGACAAGGGTCATGAAACCTATATACCCTTGAGTATATCTGACTATTTATGTTATTAATTTTAATCTGTCTTTATTATTTTATGAGTTATTAAACATCAAAATGGGTCCGGGACTTTATAAACACCCTGTATAACTATTTGTCTAAGCTCTTCGGAAAACAAGCGCGTAGAGTTCAAAGCTTTACTTCAGAGTTAAAAAAAGGGTCCATATGCGCCATGAAAATAATATATATATACTTGTATATATATATATACATATACTTGCACTGAAACACATACTGAAAAACAAAAGCAAATATATATTTGCTTTTGTTTTTCACTTCTCAATCATTCCAGCTAAGATTAACTTTTATGATTCATAACAGTTTATGATATGCATTGACGTTTTTGTGTTTTTTGAAATTTTGTACAGCTATATTTTTGCTTCTTTTTACTATCTGCAACCAGAGTCTGAGTGACGCATAAGACATCTTAGGCATTTCTTAAAGTCATTCAGAACAAATGCCAGTTGTTGTTCATCAGGCCGTTTCTAATATGCCAACCCTAGGTAAGGTTCTTTTTAAGGTCGACACAGATATTTTTATCAGGGAAAAGCAGAGTCATGAGGAATTACAGCAAGTTTTCATCATCCTAAGACGTAGGGCCTAGGCAGCCATTAGGCCCTGTTCGTGATTTTATCATTTATAATCTAGAAAATCATGTTCATTTCTAACGCTGTTATAGCTTTTAATAAATAAAAACTGAGCTTAAATTAGAAAATAGTTGCAGAACTTTTTTGGCATAAATTTAGACGCTTTATGTAACCGAAATCGCCCCAATGAATTTAATATGCTTGGGAATCTATTATCGCATTAAACTATACGATAAATCGAAGATCCTGAGGGAGGGGGATACCATTTATATCCATTGACAGGAATTTTCAAAAAAAGGAAATTTTAGTTTGAGTAACTTGAATGATAAAGAAAGTATTGCTATAAAATCATATAGAAAATTCGTAATAAACTTTCAGCCACCAATCAGAAAACCGTAAGAACATTCATGGATGCAACCAAGTCGTTCATAAATCGAATTACTGACGCTCATTAGTTCGATCACTGACGAGTTCCAGTCATATCTTAATTTCGTTTTCTCGATCTAACATTGTTTACACTCCCTAAATCCTGGCTAGCTCGGATCCTGCCTACGCCCGCGGGCACAAACCAAGATCAGCTACATGACAGAAGTGTATCGCAAGACCAACTAGGTACACGTGAAACATTTGTAGTATGTCAGGAAATCTCGTGTGTTTCTTTTTAGTTTCGTGTATTAGTTATTTTTAAATGCATAATGTTTTTAAAAATACAATATATTGAAACTTGATTGTTTATTTTAGTAGCCCTGTGTTAGGAAGAAAGATGTCCATAATACTAAGACATGTGTCGTGTATCAACAGATACAGAACTTAATAACTGGGCGAAAAAGTTGTTGAAGTAAAAAAAAAAGGCATTCCGAGAGCGAGCCTTAAGTAACGAGAAAACGAGTCCCTTACTGTTTTATTAATCACAGTACGCAAAGTGTGTATGTAATTTTTATACCTGTTGGAAGACAAAACATTTATTTGTTTGATTACAATGTTCATTTTAGACCATAGACTGGAACAGAACCTGTAGTATAATACTGAGGTATGTCTCTTCATGACCCTGAGCAGAGCGAGAAAGATCTCAAGCTTTTAGACGTAACAAAGTGTTTTCTATGAAGAATGTCTACTGCGAATATTTCTGCTTTATTTTCTATTTTTTAAATTTGACCTTTTTTGGTTTTGACTATTTTTTTTCCTTTGGAAAGGATCTTAAAACACATATCGAGAAATTTCATTACCACGTGATACGACAACCTCATGTATTGCGATTTTAAATTGCACTATAGTATGTTTTGGTAGTAATTAAGTGCCGCTGTAAATAAAATCTGTGCAGTGCAAAAAGTAAATAATTATTACGTATTATGATTAACTTATAACTAGCTATGCATTTAGTGTTTGTTTATTAAAATACGGAAGTCAAAAACATATAGACTTTATTCCTTTGCTAAATTCAAATTTGAATAATAGAAATTCGCAGTTACTAACTTGATAGCGTAGTGCTTGCTTTAATGATCTTTACATACTGGTTTTTGAAGAACAGATGTTTTCAAACTAAAATATCAAATATTGAATGATGGGAATATCTTGCATTAAAAATGGAATGGAATGGAATGAAATTACTATTAGGAAACAAAATATGTTTAATTAAATTAGCCTCTGAGGCTAGAGATATTTAGAACAATCAACAATTTTTAAACAGAATTTATGTGAGTCATTTCTTTAAATTTTCTTTAGCTTTGAAAATAATTTGAATATGTCTTGTTTTTAAAGTTAGCCCCCCCCCATCCTCCAAAATTGCAAAATTGTTTGTAAAGGCCCCAATATTTTGCAAAGACGTTTTGCAAAGATGGGAGGCGAAAGAAACACGTTTATATGAAAATCAGTAAGTGAAACAAAGAGAAATAAAATTAGAACTGTCTGGGGGTCGAGGAAAGCTGTAGTGACAGGAAAAATCTAAAATAGGTTTCAATACTGTTTTGTTCAATAAATGGCACTATATGCATTTTCTCATTGCTTCGTCCATTGATTTCTCCACAAATAACATTGTTGCGCCTCTCAGTCATCTTTTCACGTTTCTTCATTCAAGAGAGATGGCGTTTCGTTCCTTTCCTCTTTGCTCTTTTTCTCTATAAATATAGCTGTTGGATTTCCCATTTTTGCAGACATTGTGGCTCCATAAGAAAAAGTACTCGAAAACGTTAGAGTTTCATTCAAATCTATGCGGGTCTTCTCTTCCAAATAGACATCTAGACCTTTTAAATATAACAAGAATAATGTCAACGTAATCTTCCCATTCATCAGATAAATGATCTTTGTTTTTATTCTATATATATTATTGTAGAATAATTTCCTTATTACATCTGATATTTCTTGCTTTTTAAATTGCAGAAATGCAATATTCACTTTTCGAAATGATAGCAGTCGTTAGAAAAAGTTTAAATTATAAGTATGTATAACAATTTATTTAGGGAATAAAGACTTGTAATGTCATTAGGTTATTTTGAAACAGGAGATGTGAAAAATGTGCTATGCCCTCGCCGGGACTCGAACCCCGGACCTCTCGAATACGCTCCGCATATGCTACCTTTACATCATAAACGCATGCTGAAAGGAGGAAGAACATGCCTTTGTATTATCCCATTTAAAGGCGACTGGGGATTAGAGGACCCAATCGCCAAATCCGGCTGGTGACGAATTATTGTCCACCACCTTTTAGTTCGGGCGCCATTGTAGAATCATTAGGACTTTTGATGCAGGGGATATGAAAATTTAACAATGCCAGCCCCACCGGGACTCAAACTATACCTCTTGAATACTCGTGTACTACCGTTTCACCACGAAGGCATATTGGAAGGAGGGAGAAAATACTTTATAGTCTTACTCTTGCTTGAATTTCATCTTCATTACGTTACAAGTCTACTTCAAGATACCTTAGAGTTCTGTTCCAGATCACCAGCATAACGTGAACATCACAACAAAAGGAGTTACAGAAGTTTTAGTCACATTATAAGGTATTTCTCCCGCCTTCTTCGCATGCCTTCGTGGTGTAGTGGTCTGCATGCTCGACGCGTAACCGAGAGGTCCGTGGTTCGATTCCCGGCGAAGGCGTTGCTTATTTTTCATGTCGCCTGCTTCGTATTAACCTAATGTCTCTACAACATAAGACTTAAACTTAAATATTACTGTTTTTGAACTAAGCGGCTTACTTTCCTTTCTCATCATCCGTGTTTTATTGGAGTAGTACTTTCAATTTCCTTCCTGAATTTTCTCTTATAATTCATAATTCGTATTCGAGGCATAAGCTTAGTTTTCTGACCTGTCTCTGCGGTTCAGAACTATAGATTCTACGACTAAACAATTTAGTTTTCTGATTTTATTAGTGTTTCTTTCGTAGGAATCTTCAGACGCCAAAGATAGAATTATTACTAATCTCATTTTCTATATCATATCAGTCGAAGCATTTGAAATGTTGCTAGAATTAACAGTATGTACACAGTATGACTACAAAGTTATAGAACTAAACCCGTATAAAATTGAAAGTTTGAAGAAAACAATATTTGTACTTCTTGGCTTGCATTACAAAATCCTTGCAAATCTGTGCAACAACATCTGGCACACACATGTAGCAGTTTGATTCTTTCGTGGAAATGAGCATCTGAAATGACTGTTTAAATCTCTGGTTATGGCTTTCTGAAGCTCTTCAGTGCCAATAAAAGACCTTTGAAATGAGACTTCTCTTCAGGAAAGAGGAATTAATCTGTTGATGAATAAACGAAGTAGTTGAGAACTGTGATTATCTTTGCTACAAACTGCTTGATGAGCATGGAGTTGTGTGATGGTGCATTGTTGAACAGAAGAAGCCAGTTATTCAACTAAGATTTTTGAAGCCTAATGCGCTGAATTCTTGTTAGAAAACGTTCCAGTAGGTCGTTATAAAATTTGGAGTTCACTTTTTGTTCCTTAGAAGAAAATTTCTTGTGCATTACCATCCTTTGTAATCAAAAAAGTTCACCGATATGGTGTTTACCTAAGGTATCCGAAAACTAAGTTTCTGTTCCTACGGTGAATTTCTTGACTGATATTTGTCACAGATGATAAACAAAGTACCAAATTTTCTCTTCACTTATAGTTTGTTTGAAAGAATCAGGATTCTTTCCTGATTTAAAGTAAAACTTTGTTACTGTTTTTTGTCTAGTTCTCGAATATATGACAGTAGGTGTCTGCTGGGTCAAAGCGAATGATTATCTGCATGGAAATCTTTGCCGTAAGTAGACGAAGCACTAAGTTGAGATGTCATGATAAGTCACAGCTCTGCGAATTAGAATTTGCCATTTTAGGATTAATTTTATTGATAATTTAGTTCTATAACCTAAATTTAATATAAACGTATCGTGTATGCATTCGCTATTCGAGGTAAAAGCCTAGTTTTCTGACCTGTCTCTGCGATTCAGAACTATAGATTCTACAACTAAACAATTTAGTTTTCTGATTTTATTAGTGTTTCTTTCATAGGAATCTTCAGATGCCAAACATAGAATTATTAATAATCTCATTTTCTATATCATATCAGTCGAAGCACTTGAAATGTTGCTAAAATTAACAGTATGTACACAATATGACTACAAAGTTATAGAATTAAAGTTACAGAAATACTGGGATAATTTGAAAAGAGAAATTATTGCTGGCGAAAATTTTAACAGTAGGCCGATGGAATAGTTTCCTGTTTACTGAAGTAATAAACATGCAGATTCTTACCAAATTTTCAGTAGCCGTAGTATGACTGTTATTGGTTTAATTTGAGTATACCTCAAATCGCAAATTTTAGTGGGAAAAGCTGAAATAATTCAAGATTTAACCAGACTGGGATATGGTGATACGAAGCAAGTAAGTGCGATTAGTAAAATGGCGCTGATTAACTGATTTGGTATGGAATTACCGCAAACCTTTAATCTGTATATGAAAGCGGAAAATGATAAGAGGTCGTACACTTGTATTTAGTGCATTTTTAAATGTAATGAAGCCAACAATTCCATGTATAGCTAGCTCATATAAGAATGAATAGTCTAGTCACCATCTTAATAATTCTAAAAAGTGCAAATGCGATAGCGGATATAGAAATATTTGCGGGTACTAATGCAACCAATCATATCCTTGTTCATCAAATGCCAGGAAAAGTGCTTCGTCGAAACTGAACCTGTTCTTTGTTTGTTTTAGAGACAATTGCTGCCCTCTGGTGGGAGGAGAGCGTTAAAAACCTCAACCTGTTGATATGGCGCGGCACTGCGGCTCCTGTGATTAGCCCTCAAATTAACTATCACTTTGCGCTTGACAAAACCTTCAAGACGCCAGAAAAGAGCGAAGAAAGAAGGTCAGACGAAGAAATAAATCAAAGATAAAAAAAACTGGTAGAAGCGAAACACTATTGTCTGTAATTTCAGAGTAATACCGCGCTTTTCGCTTGGCGGAAACGCTTCCCATTGTTTACACGGAAACATCTGCAAATTCAAACTTAACCGTGATCATCCATCTTTGGTCACCAAAGTAATTAACCGAGGGTGAATTAATGAATTAACAGGACCCTTTCTAAAAGAAATTAAGTTTATTTATCGTGACACGATGAAAAAATTACTTTCACAGACCATCAGTATAAAATAAAATTGTCTGCAGAAAATGAATATATATACAGCATAAGAATAATAATAACATATAAGATCGTAATATTTGGGTGTTGTTATTACTCATAACAATTCTTATATTGCATACGCAGTTCAGAATACATACAGAAGGTCATCTACACTTTACGTAAACCATTTTGATAATTAAATTTTATTCATAAAAGGACCTTTTTTGCGGTGTTTTGCTTTTATTTGATAGTATTTTAATCCTTAGGTACAGATTTTGGTTTTATTTTTACGATGTTTTAATAGAGTTTAATCTCAGTCATATTGTAAAATCTCTGTTTGTAAATATTATTGTTCTTCGATGCCATTTATTATTTAGTTTCTTAGTTTTTAGTGATGTTTATCCATCCGTTTATTTAGAGTGCACTTTTTCCTTTTCAACAATGATTTAATTAACGTAACTAAACAAACTTATTTTTTAAATTACACTGCTTGAAAATACCGGTGAATTTTTAATAGTTAATAGTTTTTAATAGTTCGTTTAATAATTTTTAATAGTTAATTTATTTTCTATTTGTTATAGTAAGGGTTAGCCCTTTTTCCTATGTACTTTTAACTACCCTCAAATTAACTGTGATTTCGAATTAACCGTGAACATCGTCTCTGGTGTTACGCTGGTTAATGGACAGTTAACTCTAAATGAACATTGCTTAATATTTCTTGACTTTATTTTCTTCTGCCTCCCCTTTTCTAGAAGGAAAGGAGGGGGAACTTTTAGCAGTTAGTACAATATTGGTTCGAATTTAAGATAATGTCATACGTCTACCAAGTGTGTTTAAGAGAGAGAGACAGAGAAACAGACTACGGGGGGGGGAAGAGACAGCTTTTTTAGAAATCTAAATTTGATGGACTGCAGAACAGTAATTAAATGATCCGAATACGAATCTCTGAATTAAAACTAAGTAAGCATGTTTATAAAGAATTATCGTATTCTCTCTTGCGTGTCTTTAGGTGTAAGCGCTTAGCAATTACAAATGGAAGACTTGTGGTTCGAATCTCGATGAAGACACAGTTATTTTTCATGACTTCTACTGAAAATTCTACTGTTTTTTATAGTGGTCTTCGAACTAAAATGTGACAAACCACGTGAACGTGGGCTTTGTGCCTCTTCCCAGTCATCCTTTAAGAGGATATATATATATCTATATAATACTACACAGTTAGATTTAAAAAAAAATTTAGCTACAGAACACACTTTTTACATTACATATAATTTACAGAATAGTTTCTTTAAATAGTTTTTTTAAATGGTTCTTACATACAGCAGCTTATCACTCAACTTTATCTTTTACTAGCGCCCTCTTTTATAATTAGAAGAAACACAGTACTTTACATCACTTAGTTTGACTTGTCCACACTTCAAATAGAAATAAATGGTAAATTAATTAAATTAATTTAAAACTTACTTTTTACTTGCCTTTAATGTATTTAGTATTATTTAATATAGTTTCTAGTTTATTATTTATTTTTTTATTTTTGTATGTTAATAGTATCTGTTTCTTTTTTGTTTATATGCATATTCGTGTCGGGGAAGTTTTTTGTGGACAAGAGTTTCTAAATTACAATGGTTTTCTAAAAAAAAATTGGTTTTCTAAAAAATATTATTTTATATTAACTTTAATTTGTTCTTTTCTAAAAATTCCACTCGTTTGAATTACTTTTGGTAAATCACATCATTTGGTTTTACTTTTAATTTTACCCTTGCCTACATGAATGACGAAACACGAATTGAATAATTGAAGAGTTAGGTTTGAGGGCAACTTCCCCTTGATAAGTCTGTCTTCTGCCAGCTCAACAGTTATTCACTTATGCATTTTTATAATTTTTAGGATTTAAAAAAATTTATTAGATTTTATATTTGTTAATAGATTTTGATACTTGCACTTGATTTACTTATGTTCTCAGAATTTAAATGATATTGTAGATTAGTTCGCAGCAATATAAATTACTTAGTTATAATTACTTTTAAACCTATTTCTTAAATTAATTTTTTACTTTAATTTGCTTTTTACGAATAGAAATTTTGTTAAATTATATATATATATGTGTGTGTGTGTGTGTATTAAGTTCACAACTTAATCAAAGCAAATTCAAATAGCATATTCAATTTTAAAATAATGAATAGGCATAAAAATCAAAATTGCTAACTCAAAAAATGCTGTGAAAACCAAACAATAGTATAAAATCTGCTTCAAAGTCCTCACATAAACCAGCTCTCTAAGAAAATAAAATTCTTTCAAAAATGACCTCATACGGAAGAAAAGTGAGTGGTGTATGTGTGGTGAGGGGGAGGAAGACAGATAGATTTCACATTTCTCGCCACATTTTTATCAGAGGGTTGGTGTATTGAGAAACATAAAAGAAAAAGCCTGTTTCTTAAAAGATAAACGCACAGATATATAAAATTAATCTGAAATCAGAAAAAAATTGAATCAATACGTACAACTATCAGCCCAATTCCTACAAGCTGGAATCCAAAAGGTACCTCTCGCAGATGTAAATAAAAACAACTAAACAGCAAACCAAAAACGAAAGGGAATCCAAAAATAGAAAATGCACTGAGAAAAGAATTTTAAATTCATAAAAATTTAAATGCATAATCTAAAAAACTTCTGTAAACTGGAACAATGTAGGTAATTTTGTAAGAAATTTGTCTGCAATTTTCGAAAACTTTTTCTTATTTTTATACTTAATTGAAATTTTTTTATAAAATAATGATTATTTGTTTCAAATATTGTAAGCGTACTTTAATGTTTGCGAAAAATAAAACTAAAACTATGATTTAAATGTTCGTATTCACCTTTTTTTAAAGAGATCCGACTCAATTCGGGTACCTGAAATTATTACACTTCTCAATTAGCAGATACTATTAGCATTTCAAAAGCTTTGAGTGAACAGAATCATATAATCCAGAACACCCTTTAGAACTAACACGTAGGGAACCTGCGGTTTTCTAAAAGAATTTTCCTGTGCTTTGATTTATTTACTGATTTTTATTTAATAGCAGACGTAGTGAATAATCCTTTTTTCACACGTGAAAACATCTGTATTTTTATCATTTTTATCATTTATTGTCTAACTTTTGTGTGAAACTGGAAATGTAGTAACTGCACAGAAAGAAGGATCAAAACTACCCTTTATTACAGTTTTTATGAATTTACAATGCGTCAGCTCGACGCGAACAAACTACGCCTCTGCTTGGGGGGTAATTGAAACAGTAATGACTAAACTAAAGATTTAAAGATATTCACAAGCAGTAGAGTTACGCTACAGGGCTCAGACTATCCTGTCTCCTAACACAGCGTTGATAATCTAGTGGCACCAAAGTAATAGCTGTTAGGCCACGTTTAACCGACAATAAATGCTAAGCAGAAGCTCAATCTACAAAAAGCACAGAGTTTGCCCACAATCTCTAACTTTTCCTTCTAGAATTTGATACTTAAATCATTTCTCCCACTGGTAGAATTTGCATTACTTCCCGAGCGCTACCAAATTTAAATATTCTGGCATTGACAATTAGGGAAACGAACGCTCATAGGAAAGAATGTAAACTTAAATTGAACTGGTTATTTAAAATAAATATAAATCCCTACAATCTAAACAAGGATCGTTTTGATGTCTTTAAAATCTTTTATTTAGGATAACTTGCTCTTTGCTTGAGTTCATATAAGTTTTTTATAAACTTACAAACATTATTCCCTTCTTCAAATCCGGAGGTTGCTCTTGTTTATATCACGCCATAAATTTTCATTTAGGTATGCTGATTGGTAGCATAGTGTCGCCTTGGTGTTTTACCTTTTTTTTGCAATGATAAGAAGCATTCTCAAAGTAGTTAGTTACAGGAGCAAATAACTTTCTCATCGTCGGGCTCATATTTCTGCTATTGTAAAACATCTACTTTTACTATTGATCCAGGATACTTGAAGCAAAAGAAATATACAAAAGTTTACATTAAAGTTGAGGAATCAATACTATGCATGTTAGGATGCTGTTTTCATCTTAGAGCAACCACTCTAGCTTTGTAACAGGAAACTTTTTCTTCGCTATGTCTTTTGGTCTCCGCAATTTGCAGTCTGAAATGGCTTTATCATCAGGATCATTTGTCAAAATCCATGTGCCATTCGTCTAAAAGCATTAATCTTTTCTTGCATGGCTTGTTTCCATTTTTCTTTATTAGCGTTTAAACAAACTTCATGATATGATGTCGGATCGGTTTCTTCCTCAGACTATTCTGTGAATGAACTAATATTATTCCTGTCAGGTACCACACCTTTGTTTTGTCTAGTAGATCGTCTCAGTTCTGTATTTTCAAAATATCCTCTTTTTCTGAATTGTCCTTAAAAGTAGTTACATCTTCAGTATCCTCTTTCTTATACTTAGGATACTTAGGATATACTATCTTTTAGAATAAATCTCACATCCTAACTAATTACGATACTGTCGGTATTTATACCCAGCAAGTGATAACTTTTTCCCCTTCTTTATATCTAACCATGATTCGTTTAACAAAAGTGTCGTCAGGTTTTTGCCTCTTCACTTTCGGTATATGCACATACCCTGGAGTACTGAAAATGCGTGTATATCTGCTGATGATGGTTTCTTTTTGTGCCATTTTTCACAAGGACTTACTTTAAATTCTTTCATTGGCGATCTATTTTGCAGATAGTTTACTGTAATAACGCCTTCACCCCAGTACTTGTTTGGAAGATTAGCGCTTTTTAACATTCCTCTTATCATCTCGATTAATGTGAGATTCTTTCTTTCACCGACATTCTATTCTGTTGTGGTGAACAAGGAACAGTTTTCTTATTCCATTTTCTTTTAGCAATTTTTCAGTCTTTGCTTACATATTTCCTTCCTCGATCTGACGTCTGTCGTTCTGGTGTTTCCTAAATTGTGTTGGATAAAGTATGCGATACTTTCTTTAGTTTTTGCTTTACACTTCAGATGGTAAACTGTAGTGTATCTACTATAATCATTAATTACTGTTAATATATATCTTGCACTACCCGTAGTTACAGATTGCTTTGATCTGCAAAAGATCTGTATGCACTAAATCGAATATTTCGAAGGTTCGTGAAGTAGCCTTTCTGGGAAATACTCCTCCACATGTTTTGTTGGCAATACAAGTGAAACAGGGAGCAATATTCATATCTTCAGACATAGATTCATTATACATGCTTAAAATATGTGCAGAATTTCTAGAACCTAATTTTATGGGCCAGTCATGAATGCCATTTGCATGGATTTAATTCGTACCGTGATTGTACTCACTTTCCTGAAGAACATATAAACCTTCTCCGATGTCAGCGAAGGAATCTTGTCATTCTAAACAATATGGTATTCCGCACCCTTAACGTTCATTCCATATACATTATCAATTAGTTACTTTATGAATAATAACTTTCGAGCTAGGTTACAGAACAAAAAGGACATCATTTATGGTAATCTGTATTTCTTATTTTTAATTAGTTTGATATTTCATCAAACAACTAAATACTGTATATTCTTTAGCCAAAGTTATTCTCTTAGGAATGGAATTCCTATTAAAATTGCTGAATAGGTTTTTTTATCATTGCACATGTGAATGGTGGCTCCAGTATCGATACATCATACATCAGTAGCGAGGTGAATTACTTACGCTTTTAAAGTAATGATTAGAAACTTGTTTCGCGCCATTAATGCCATTTGAATTCATGGGTTCATGGACTTGTGATTACGTTTTAAGCTTCCATTTTGTATATTTCGCCCTTTACATGTTTTAATATCTTGCAAAAGAAGCAAGTAAGTGCTTTATTTTTGTCAGTTGGAATGTTACATGTGGAAGAATACGACTTCAAAGCTTTATTTTTGTTACTCGCACCAAATTCTTCAGTTTCGTTTTGATAATTGTATGCTTCCAGTAATTTATTCTTAATTAGTTCAAGAATTAAATCTGCTTCTGGTCTTGTTACTAAAGCTGTCATTAACGTCTAATAATTTTCAGGTAAGCTACTTAAAATAAATGCAACGAGTAAAGATTTCGAAATTTTCTACTTAAGCCCTAATAGATTATACACAAAAGATTCTATTATGATTAGATGATCGCTCATTTGTCCTTTATTGCTGATTATTACACAGTTGTTTCAAAAGTCCAACTTTTTGAGACAGCGTTGAATTTCATGGTACTGTTTGAGAGCATTTCCATTTCTCTTTCGCGGTTTCTAGTATCTCCTAATAGGTTATCTTCCAATAAAAGTTCCATAGTTGCTTTATGGGACTCGAAAGATTCCATTATGATTAGTTGATTGTTCATTTGTTATTTGTTGCTGATTATTACATAGTTTTTTCATTTTTGATCATAGTACTCTTTGAGAATATTCCCATGTCTCTTTCGCCTTTTCTAATATGTCCTAATTGATCTAGAAGTCAAACAACAAAAATTAGCGTTATATTTGCAAATGTTCACAAGACTAGTTTCGATAGTTTTACCGAACTATCATCCTCAGCTGCCAAAACGCAAATGAATGATAAGATATACTGATATGATAAGAACGGCTGGTCATGAGTTCAGTTACTGGCGCCATCTGTTAATGAAACGAGAACTAAAACATAATTTCCTTAAGGGCTGAAGGCAAAGATGGATTGGAATTAAGGTCGTTAACTAGAACAGAAGGATTATTTTGAATGTGAAACGCCTCTAGAAAATCCAGTTCACCAATGGAAGATATTTCCTGAATAATTTTGGCTTCAGAAAAATTGAAGTTGTGATTTCTGGACCGACAATGCTAATTGGTTATTATCTAATAAAAATCCCATAGTTGTTTTAGATTTTCAATCTTTCGAAATCCACTTTGTAGTTGCCAGAGATGGAGGTTCTGTAGTAATAACGTGCCATTCGATGCACACGCGATTTAAATCCGTAGTCGCCGTTACTTCAAAATCGTTGTAGAAGAACGAAGAAAGGAAAATCGATTTTAATATAAAATGCTAACAGAAAATCACTATACTCTTTTATGAAAGATTCCTTCTAACCACTGGCCCCATAATCTGTTAAAATTAACTTTTCATACATAGTGGATTAATAAAACATTTATTAAGAGAATTCTCAAACATTATATAGAAAGGTACGCATTCGCACTTCAGCAATCTACATTTCATCTACTGAAATTCAGAGCTTATGTTAGTAGAGTGGCGAAAACATATATTACGTCCTTAACACTATGAAAGGTGGAGCAAAAGCTAGCAGCACAAGATTTTTGCAGTAATTAACAAAGGAAACCATTCAAGCCGCTGTGAATTTTTTTCCGTGGATCGTTTACACGTGAAGCTACCAATGAAAGGTCTCCTCATTTTTTCCTGGTAAAAATTTTTATTTTACCAGGACATCAAATCCGTGTGACGAAAATAATGAGATTTTCGTCGGGATTTAAAAAAAATTTTGATTAGAAATAAAGATTTTCTGAGAATAAATGGGGGGGGGATTTCATGATATCTTTGAAAGGTATTTAGTTATGCGATTGGATAGAAGTGTTTTTATTTTAAATCAAGCACTCAAAATATTACCGTCATATATTTACGTAGTCACGTGTGGCCCATGAACACGTTCGAGATACTCCTAAGGTTAATATCTGGTACGGATTAATAAGATTTTGGGATCCTTTTTCTTTGTTGAAATTAATTTCAATGCACTCTTCAATGCAAACTGAGCAAATAGAAAATGCCGAGCTACAGACCTTCCATCAAGACGGATTATCATCTCACTTTACGAATCATGATGCTAAATGAATTGAACCATTGATTTAAAGGACGATTGGACAGAAATGAACCTATCTCAGTCAGGGCCCACAAGAAGTTCTGATGCTATCCCTTAGACTTCTTTCCTTGCAGTTTGTAAAAAAATAAGGATTACAGTGAACATATTGATAATATTCATCATTTCAAAGACAAAATCACACAAGCAGTTGGAAGAGTTATTCTAGATGCTTCTGTAAGAATATGGAAAGATACAGAATACTCTATGACATCTATCTCACTCTTCGTGGTACGCTTGAAACTCAATAAATTTGCTCGTGATCCTTTTGAGGATTTGAATTAAATAAAAGCATTTTCGATCAATTAGCATAAGATTACATTTTCGATTTTCTCGTAAGGTATTCTGCAGAGTGACATTTTGAAATCCAAACATTCGTTCTCCGTATTCTGTCTGTTACCCTGTATATTAGGCAGGTAAACGATTCCACAAAAGCTAAATCGTATGACGAAGCCAAAAATGGCGACATGGAAGTTCTGTATCTAAGACGATTTAGTTAAAGCTATTGCCGAAAGGCTCGTGATTTTCAGCTTTTTAACTGAGTTGCTACAGCGGAGGAGGATAGAGGGCAGGCAGTGACCTCCCCTTTCTCTGCCATAGTTCCGAGAACGGCAGATCCGTAATGAATCCAGTAATTACGGTATTTAGGCGCTTTGGCGACTTGTTAATGGCAATACTGGCGTGCGGCGGTGAGCTTCGCAAAAAGAATGAAGTCCATAATTATTGAAGCTTTAATTACCTTCAACCAAATGAAAGGAAAAATAAAAGAAATGTATACTCTGAGGTCTGGATGACCATCTACGTGAGCTTGAGGTACGGCGGTTGTGGTAGTCGTGGCAGCGATGGGAGGGAAATGTATGGAGGGATTTCTCCCAAATTTACACTTTTTTCGTGAAACGTGCTTGCTTTTGCTGATACTGAGTTCAGAACTTTTAAATTCAAATAATCATTAGCTAAATTTCCATAATCAGTGCTAGATATTTTTTTGAGACTCGCAGGTTTAAAATGATGAGTTAATATTAATATGCTCGAGATATTATGCAAATATTGCGTTTCTGGTAGTAATGAAAACACGTTGATGGCATAGTAAATACAGCTTTAAATTAGATTAGATAAACTAATGAAAATTCTGTAGAAAAGTGGAAATTTAACATTTTTATACCTAATATTTCAAAGATAAAATTTATATTTCTTTACAGAGGGTACTTAAGTAGATCTCTGTATTTGTGCTTAGAAGGTATTACAGATAATTTCATATTTACATAAAATTAAAATGAAAACAACGAAAAAAAATCACATATCAACACATTTGTAATATAAAATATTCACAGTTCCTTATCCGACTTTATTTTTGCAACTGTTGACTGTAGATATATATATTTCTAGTTACAAAATGTTTTAAATGCTGCAACTGTTAAATTTTGGCATTTTTAAATCTGAAGAAATCAGTTTTATAATAATTATGAAATCTAACATTTTATACGTTCTTCTAATTTCTATACTTATATTCAGGAAAATTTTGTAATCGTCGTAAAAATATAGCTTAAAAAAGTGTAATTCCAGACCAGCAAAAATTAACCCAGATATCTTGTATTAAATTTCGAATCATATTCAAGGGCCGAAACGAAATCGAAGAGCAAAATGTTTGCAAGTGTTCGTAATATTTTCGTTTTAATAGAGGGCCTAAGATGTCCATAGACGTTGGCCACAACTATGGCCGAAAGCAGAGGTTACTTTATTACAGAGGCATTCTAAGATATGGGCCATCGTTGCCTGCTATGAGGGAACGGACAAATGACATCCATGCCTTTTCCGGGATTCGACCCCGGGGCCTTCGGTTACGGCACTCAAATTCACTAACGACTTTCCCATTTGTGTGTTGTGCTCACATCTAAAAATAAAATAACAGTTTTGAAAAGGTTTTGTAATGTTAAGAAACTAAGCGATGAGTATTTCTATGCAGATAATTATGAAAAGGATTAATGGACACAGTTTTCTTCTTTTTTTTTTTCAAAATGAAGGTTTAAATCACAGAATCCTATAAAATTCGTATTCTAGGAATCACTAGAAGGCTTCAGTATTGACACTATTTGCATTAACTAAAAATTAAAAATATTGGTAGCTTAATGAATTTTTTTATGATCACCAGACTATGGTTCTAAAATAGCGAAATTTCATAAGAATATTAATAGCGTATATTTAGACTTTAAAAACGCGAAATTTAATTGCGCGAAAATTCTTTCAACATACTAAGTATAACAAAATTATAAGATACTACAGTAAATCGCTAACGACTATCATTATATGCCATTTAAGGGGGAAATATAACCTCGAATTATTTTTATTTAATTACTAGCCGACCCCTCAATGTAAATTGTGAATGACGTCGAAAATCACAAATTTTGAAATTAAACATCGAGTCAACTTTAACTATACGAGAGTCAAACCTTTTATGTTTTATTTTTCATAACGAGTATAACATTTTCCTAAATATATAAGTATAGAGAAAAGTTAAATTACGTAATTTTAATAAAATTGATTTCGTTAAGCTTAAAAATACCAAAACATGAATACATACGGCATTTAAAACGCTTTTTTAAACAGAAGTATATGTCTGCCACCAACAGTTGAGAAAATAAAGGCCGGGTAAGGACTTTTTTGGATACTATATATGTAGATACGTATATCCGTACGTATCAGAAACACATTGCATTCACGACATTAGAACTATGCATTTCCGTTATTTTATGCTTACATCCAGAATATGGAATCAGGCAAAAAGGAAATTCGGTAATGTTTGGAAATTTTACCGAAAGATTTTTAATAAAAATCTCGCGAATAAACCAAATATAGATCATTATTTTTATTAGTATTAAAACAGAAATAAAACTTTTGAAGAAATTCGAATTAATCGAAGTAGAATTGGAAGTAACGAGTATCTTCCGTTACAGTAATATGAAAATTTTAGAACTGTGGAATTTTTACTTTAAACTAAATTTTGAGATGAAAAAATTTAGTTGTGTATGTAATACATAAATTTTCCATTAAATTTTTATTTTCAAGTCTTTGAGCCATTTTTAGCACTTCCTTCGTGTATCATATAATATCTAGGGTTCTTTTTAATAAAGTAGCATTTATTATCAGTAGTTTCTAATTATCGCTGTGCATAAACGGAAATTCTATTTTGACTTGTTCCCGAGGAATGGAATCCGAGGATTTAGTACTGTCTAAGGTGAAGAAATTGAGAACTAATGGAAAAAGGAGAAGAAACACGTCAGGTTAAAATTCAAATTTACGGAAAAAAAGACTTGGGTTTAAATGTTGAACAGAATTTTAGATTGGGGTAGATTTTAAATTAAAATCTATCAATATCAGGAGTGGTCAAGAATAGATCTTCTTCAGATGCAAAAATGGGAGGATCAACAGTCCTATTTAAAGAGAAATTGCTGGGAGGAGCATATAGAAAACGAAAATAACATCATCTGCTGAGCAAAAGTTAATGAACAAAAATAATAAAGTGTTTCTAAGATCTTAGGATTTTTCTAGCTTCATTATTCTTTTCCTCCACAGAAGGCGATACCTTCTTTTTCCTTTGCTCCAACCACCGATTTCTCTATAAATAAGTTGCTCCCACCATTGTAAAAAACGTTTTATCTTGAAGGTGATGTACCCAAGCCTGACCGCCTTCAAAGTCAAAAAGAGAATTTTTCAAATATATGCCAGTTGCGTTTTTTGCCTAATTTTTAAACTTAAAATGAAGGGCTATTTAATGGATATGACTGCTTTCTTCAATAAACTGAATATGCGTTTTAGACCAACAGATAGTTAATAAACTATGAGAAAGGTGACAGCATTCAGTATCAAATTGAAATTGTGGCAATCGTACGCTAAAGCCATGTAAAGAGCAAAACCACAAGTCATTGATTGCTATTTTTTAAAAGAAAACTGAAACTTGGTTATAAGGTTTCAGAAAACATCGCTGTACTTTGCTTTATTTGCTACTCTGCTAGCATTAAATTTGTCTGAGAACATCCAAATGGAATGTGCAGAGTTGCAAACAGACGCCCGCCGAATTTAAGAGGCCTTATTAGTTTGTGCCTATCGAAAGAAATATTTCCAGCTCTCTCTTGGAGATTCCCTACTCACGATGTATCTTTTTGAATATATTTTCAAGCAAATTTTTATACTATGATGCATATGAAAAGGGAAGTAAGAACGAAATTTTCAGACTAACATCTCCAGCATATTTTCCGTGATTGCTACCACGTGTTCTAACCTAGATAAATAGATGCATAGATATTAAAATAAACTGACTGCTTGCATTAAAAGTTACAATGTTCATGCAATTCTTTTTGATTATCTTTTCAAGTAAAAATAATGCAATTGCAATAAAGAAATAGTAATATAGGTTATATTGGTGTAATAATGAACTCTAATTGCATATATGGCCCTTAGAATATCTTTGCTAGGTCATATACGCCAGAGGCACTCGTGTAAATACCAGATCATATGAAGCCAAATCACACCAGTTTCGTCACGAAAACGAAATGACTAATGATTTTTAATACTTCTCCGTCTTATTATTTCTGACTGCCTAAGAATCCTTTGCAACATATCTCTTCTCTTTACATTCATCTTTTCTTTAATATATCAGTCAGATATTTTATAAATATTCCGATATTTTTATTCTATTATCATACCAGAATGTTGCTTTCTATGATTCTGTTACCATTCATATAATGCTTGTAAAATCTACGTGTGAGTTTTTTTTTTCACTTTTCTTTTCAATTTTTTACTATGGGGAAAGAAAAAGTAGGCTTTACTGGGTAGTGCTTTCTGTACAACTCCTGGCTTTATATACCACTTCCCAGCGCTACGGTTAGGGTTAGGTGAAATCAAAGAAAAGGAGCTGTCATGGCTTTAAGATTACGATTAATGTCTGCGGAAGTTGTAATCCTCTCGGCTCATCTCACTTGCGCTGTCCTCATGTTCCGTTAGCATTCTTTTTAATCGAATTTCGTTTCCGTATTATCGGATGAAGTCTTTATCACTTTTAAGAAATGTAACTTAGTAATGTTATTTATAATTAGTACCACAATTCTAATCGATTTTTTAAAAGTGCAAGATTTTGGAAAACCCAAATTAGCTTAAAAACTTCACCTTAAAAATTCATTTATAGCTAGAAGAGCTTTTTTTCGTCTCATCAGTATTGGAAACTCAATCCATAGCGTATAAATACTCCATTTTTTATTTACGAATTTATCTGTATTGAACATTCATAAATATTCATTCTTATTTTGAATTACATTTTCTTTAATTTTCATAATTGTCATTTCAAGGAATTAAAAAAAAATCAGTAGAGATCTGAAACATTCGCATACATTAAAATAGCTGAATTAAAATTAATTAGCTGGTAATTATTTAATAATACAGGGTGTTTATAAAATCCCGGACCCATTTTGATGTTTAATAATTCATAAAATAATAAAGATAGATTAAAATTAATAACATAAATGGTTAGATAGACTCAAAAAGTTTCATGACCCTTGTCAATGAACTTCCACATGTGCCCCCTTCGTCGCACGGAGAATATCAAGTCGATATTACCAAGTACCGGCAAGCATGTCGGCATCCACAGAGGCTATTGCGGTTGCAATTCTGACTTTTAGGTCATCAATGTTCGTCACTCTCCTCCTGTAAACGTTGTCCTTTACAAATCCCCAAAGGAAAAAGTCCAGTGGCGTTATATCAGGTGATTTGGGTGGCCAAGGAATTGGACCTCCTCGCCCAATCCATCTTCCTGTAAAATGGTCATTCAAAGAACTACGAACGATGGTATCCCAATGGGGTGGTGCACCATCTTGTTGCAAAATGACGTGTGGCTGAAGCTCTTCTAGTTGTGGAAATACGAAGTTTTCCAACATTTCTAAGTATACGACTGAGGAGGCCGTCTTTTCTATAAAAAAGAAAGGCCCAATGACTCGATCGTGCATTAGTCCACACCACACATTAACCTTTGCCATAACCATAACACCACTAACCATAACATAAGTAGTTGCCAAAAACAAAAGAGAGAGAAATGCAATTAATAAGCAGCCGATATGTAGAAAAGTACAGATATTTAGACTGGAAAATGAAATTATCTGAAATTAAACACACGCGCAGACGATATTTACAAAACTAAAGATATCCGAACCTGAAAAGGAAAATATACAAGTTATTCCATCAATAAATGCCATATAAGTTTGTTTATATCTTCATTATTTTATGAGTTATTAAACATCAAAATGGGTTCGGGACTTTATAAACACCCTGTATTCTAGAAGTTAATTTATGAATGTACAGTACAAATGAATTCGTTAGAGAAAGATTATAGGAGCGGTGCCAAATAATACATTGTTCTCTCTTTGAAAGAAATGATTTGTAAGTCAAACGACTCAAGTAAAAGTATAAATAAATGAATTCCATAAAGTCTTTTAAAAGTTATCTAAATAATTATTTTTAACACCTCAATGAGGGCCTATTGTCTCCACTAATGCATTTCTTGGCCTAGCAATTAGAAATTATTTTCGCTTAGGCATACTTGCTACAAACTCATGCTCAGTCGTTAGACAGACAGCCTGTGTGCGCTTTGCTATAGTCAAATAACTTAATCTAAGCCTTAATTTACTAAAATGCAAAATTCTCTAAGTGAGGTTAATTTGTGACAGAATAATATCATATCAAGCTTTTCTTACATCAGTTGACATTGACAGCTCATTTTCAAACATAGAATATTACGTTATGTATTTCGAATTTCTGGACTTTTTTCTTTAATCACTAAGTTCAGCTTGAAGTTTAGTTTAAAAAATTTCAAATGTAAAATGGAATCTGAATAATAAATAATACGGATGAATGGAACAAATCGCACTTTTTTTCCTTTTACAATTTTTTATATTTTAAATCTTTTAACATTAATTTTTTTTAAAATCTTTTAAGGCAGTTTTACTTTAGAGACGGTGTATTGCAATCTAAGCATCAGAGACTGCAATTTTTTAATAATTGTTTCCCGTTGGAATTACTATTTAAAAAATATTAAACGAGTAAGTTTTTAAAAAATTAAAAATCGTATTTTTAATTTGAGTTGAAATGTAAGAAAAAGACCTTTTTAATTTTTCTTTCAATATCATACCGTTACCCACTACATTATTGAACAAACTACTATATTTTATTGAACACTGTATAACTGAGAAATATAGGTCAAAATTATCATTATAAAGCAAAGAACAGACTGCTATTAGTAATCAATCAGATTTATTATCCTCACTGAATTTTCATTAATTATCAAGCTGTACGGAATAGAACAACAGAAATTACACTTCGAAGACCTGACATTATGTCGAAAGTAGAGTAATTTATAACATTAAGATAATTATTTGCTAGATTTTCAATTATCTAGGTGATTAGGCATAAGGGAATGTTGCCCACTTATGCTCATCCCTTTGAAAACATAGCAGCAAAGCAGCTGTAAATCACTGTTAACCTCATTTTATACTACTGAATCAAGTTTATCCTTTATTTTTCTTCGCAGGAATAATAAGATGAAAGCATTCACACACAAATATATCTAGTGCACATTAGCTAAAAGGAGAACAATTTTTGTGCCCATTTTCCTACACGTAAATTCCTTTGTTATCATTACTCATTTATTTATTTACTTTTACTCTTAGAGAATTTGAATTTAATCCCTGTTGCAAATATGATTATTTAAAACTACGATTGTTAATTTTTTTCCCGTTTGCTAGGATGTAAACTGAAAAAAAAAGGGGGGTTAGTTTTATGTCTTCTCAATTTACTGGGCCGATTGACGAAATTCAAATTGCGTTTTTCATGTCTCGAAAGCGCGATTTAGGATATATATTAGATTTACACATAGCATTGTTCTAATATAGGTATTTTGACACAAAATCCGACCTTTTAAGAAATGATATGCCAATTTTCTTCCATATTTCGATTTTAGGACGATAATTCAGTTGGCGAACTTTCTAATGTATAGTAACCTGTTTTCCTTTCTCTTTTTTCATTGTGTACGAGCGGAAAAAAGACATGATTCATTCTTTTAAATAATTTTAACAAAGTGCGTAATTTCAAAATGCGCCAATATGTAAATTTACGTGTATCTTAAGAAGTTTTAAATAACAAAACTTTAATTTTTTGCAGATATACTTAGAAATATATCTACTTTAAGATGATGGAAAAATTTCATAGGTTATAATTCAAAACTTTTTTCGAAAAATTTATAAAAATTATTTGCAAATACAAATTTTAAAAATAAATCATAAAAACGGGCGAATTTTATTTGTAGAGAACCTAAATTTCGAATTCTAGAAGAAGGAATCAATTAAGTTTAATAAAAAAGAGTTATTTATAAACATATATTGAATTCAATTACCACTGAGGAGCTAAAATTTTGAGAGCTAATTTTTTAAAAACTAATATTTCGATTTTTACAAAACTTGGCAGTTTGGCATAATTTGAGTCGTAGAATCAAAATATGGAAAAAAATGGGCGTGTCTTTTCAGAAAAAGTCCGATTTTGTGTCAAAATACCTATATCAGAACAATGCTATGAATCTAATACATACCCTAAGTCGCGCTTTCGAGACATGGAAAAGGCAAGTTGAATTTCGTCAATCGGCCTAGTAGAACGGGAGATATAGAACTGTCCCCCTTTTTTTCCGCAGTGTACATCTTTGTCATTTTCTGCACAAAATTATGCAGGTAATTATTTTGATTAATAGTATATCTATTTTTTCAATATAAATAATAACTTGGAAGATTCTAAGCCATCAGATCATATAAATATATATTTTTTTTGTTCAATGAAAAATTTTTTTAATATATTTTTTAACGTCCTTGTATTTTCATTGCAAGAGTTGGAAAAGGATTTTTGTGATTTGATAAATGTACATGTAAAAGCCTCCAATAAATTTCTCCAGATGTGGAAACGTTGCGTATAATATAGCAGTTATCAAATCATAATCAGTTAATAATCATTAGTTACACAAACTGTTATTTTTAATATAACGTAATTTCTTGGTATTATAATATACGATTTTAAAATACAAAAACTCAACTTTGTTAGAAAAGTTGTCTTATTTATCTAAATACAGTCATCTCTTACACAGAATGTTCTTACAGATTAATCTCTTACAGAGATGTCTCTTTTTCCTTTGCCCTTTTAAATATTAAAATTTGAAATTCTTCACCCATTTAAATACTAATTTTATTTCTCTGTGATCGATAATTGCATTATACGAGGTATATTTAAAATCATATGCATAAATACATACAGTAACATTAAATTTACATTTATTTATTTATTATGTGGAAAGTGTTTTATGGTACTACTGAAGACTGATAGTTCAACGCGGGTTCAAATCCCAGAATGATTAGCTGAATGCCGATTTTCGGATTTTTTCCAAGCGTTACAAACGTAACGTGAATGTAAGCTAGTCTGTATCAGCAAGTCCTCCACGAAAGCATACCTTTCTGAGACAGATACTCCTTACCTGAGTTGGGATAACGTATTAAACAAACTACTTTGCTACAAACTCATTTCCAGCATAGTTATAAATTCAGGCCTTTTCTACTCTTACCACACAACGTAAAAATTTCCTCTAATTACCTCGCCTCAGTAAAACGTTATTTACACACACTAGCCAATGAATTAGAAACCCAAATCAATATGTTATTGGACCACCTTTTGCAAGAATAACTGCTCTGATTCGTTTGGGCATTGAGTCTACATATTTCTGAAATGCCTTTACATCCAGAGAATACCACGCATTGGCTATGCAACTTTTTAGATCTTGTAAATTAGATGGAAGAGGACAATGCTGTAGGATAAGTCTTTTCACCACATCCCACACATTTTCTATGGGATTAAGATCCGGGCTATGCAGTGGCTAGGGGAGATGTTGCAAGTCAGACTCATGTTCAGCGAACCAATTTTGAACACTTCTGGCAGGATGTATAGTTGCATTATCGTCCATGAAGAAGTCATCGCCATCAGGGTAAAAATGCAACATTGCAGACACTGCGTTTGATCTGCCAGTATATCTTCCATCAGTGCAAAATAAGGTGTAGATTGATTCATTCAACCACATTACCAGTTTCCAATTTTTAGAGACCAGTATCTTCTTTCTTTTCTTTTTCTATAAACTGAATGTCGGGCAGAAATGAGTGGTTTTCTCACAGGCACCCGACTATGCATTCCTATCCTCTGCCATTCTCTACGCATGGTTGGAGCTGAAATCTGTTGGGAAGAACCTGTATCAGGTGAACCCCAGTAGAGTTCTTGTTCTGCAATACAATTCGTCAGAAACGACGCCGATCACTCTCTTGAATAACTGTGCTCGAACCTCAGTAACATGTTCTGGAGAAGGACTGTGGGTTCATATTGCAACTTCTGAAAACCTTTGATATGATTGATTTTGAGAACCCAGTGAGATTTGCTGCCTTCGAAATCGAGGCCCCTGCTAAACGAGCAGCAACAATAAGCCCTTATTAAAATGGTGAAAGATCTGTCATTTCTCCCATTCTACTTCATTCATCGTGAAAAGCAGTCTTAATCTTCCTAATATTAGCATTTTAACCACGTGTAACTCACGTCATAAAAAAATTGCATACTTCATCCCTAGCACGTTTTCAAATGAAAAATCTCGATGGTATCTAATTCATTGAGTGTGTGTATTTATTTGTTAAAAATGTAATCATGTCCGTTAACCCTATATTATTTTAATTCCGGTAATTACGCATAATCCACCACTAAAACTAATGAAAAAAAATGGCGACCACTAAAACTGAAATTTTATGGAGGTGCCGCCAAAATTAAACCAGTCATTTCTACAGAACTCGGTAGAAACTAATGCCTGTTTATTTAAGAAACAGTCAGTATTTCGACCCGCTTCTTTTATCTCTTCATAATAAGCTTTCGTCGGTTTCTACTATTTTGTTAAGTCTACCGAGTTTCCGAGAAGTTCAGCATGCTACGAGTCCAAACTTCCCGCAAATAATTTTTTAATCTATGACTATTTTGTCAGCCATGTCCAGGTGACTACATCGTGTTCATTAATACACACTTCCTTTTACCGTAGTGTCCCCTAACTTTTAAAGCTGTTTGCTGTTTTGTAAATGGCAGTTCCTAAATTTTAACCATTGTTTTCAAAATGCAAGAAAAAATACAACAGTAACAACAATTAATTTAGAACCTTGTCTATAAAAAGAAAAGCTGGCTCAACGAGAATGAATCGGATGGCGTCAAACGAAAGCGCAGATGTTATGAGTGTGCTGTTATTTCACGCTTATCCATAACTAACGCTAAATCGCGCTGCTAAACGACAGTTTCATGGCCAACGGGATAATACTTAAGATTCTTGTTTTGTTTAAAATTTGCTGACAGAAGCAAATATTCTAATCTTATAAAACTGTTGTTGACAGCCATAATATTTGAACTGATTATTTGATATAAGAAATTCATCCGCTAACGATTATTACTTGTAACTGCACTATTTCGGTCAATGGAATTGCCAGTATTTAGAGATTTAATCACTCGGCCAGTGATGAGGCCACAGCTTATTGTAAGCTGTGGCATTTGCTTTCCTTTATAGAATAATATTCGCCAAACAATTACCTTAAGAAAAATATATGCACTAAATTCATACTTCCAACAAGAAAACACATTTTCATCATCAGCTCACTCGGACTCATTTTAGTAAAAACTTTCTAAAAGTAAGAAATGTGTCTTTTTAGTTATTTATTTCAATAAAAAGGAACCAATTAGTGACAGTACTTACCAAGAACACTGTCATAAGAGATAATAACAATATATTTTATTTACAGTTTGCCCCATTAAGCAACAGTGGTGCATCCATCTTCTCTGTACTTGTCGTCAAACAACGGAAACGATAGCCTTTGTCAAATATAGGGAATAATTATCCTGTCATTAATGCAAAATTTCTTGTGAAAACTTCGTGTGAATTTAGTAGAAAGTCCCCACCTCTTGCTAGCACCTTAACTGTAGGAATAACTGTAAAGGAATAAATAGAACCAAAAACCGAAGCAAGAAAGATTACTGATTTCTATCTGTTGCTGCCTAAGGTAGCATTGCTGTTCCTTTCCGTTTCCTTAATTGCTGGGGCTGCAGATGAGGGGGGAGGAAAGCCCAGCAATTTGAACCTTTCTCTCCCCTGACAACCGCAAGTGCGTTCTATACGGTCAAACAACAATTAACGGGGAAAAATTTTCCACGAAACCTTTCCAGTGAGAGGTTTAATTACAGCAATTAGCCGTGGAAGAAGGAACGTTTTTATTTTTAAGCTTTCCCAGCAATTCTACCAATGCGTTCCGGAACACATGTTCTTAGGGGTGTCGTCTGCGAGAACTGGTGCTGGGGGGGAAGGGAGGTTGGAAGCGAAGAGGCATAGTTTTCCCGCACAAATGCATGTATGATGGCGACTAATTACAAGGAAAGGAAATATATATAATGCATCAAGAGAAAACTGAACTTTAATGTTTCGCTTGCTTGCATTGAGTTTTGGAAAAAGTCAAAAATTTGTTATGGTAGTTTTAGATGGAAGGGGGGGGACTTGTCTAATTACGAAGGGACTTAATTGCAGAAGAGGGGCGTGTTCGATTATTTCGCTTTCTTTTGGCATTTGCGTGCATTGGCTTTTAATGACTGGGGTAAGTTTGGGTCTTGTCGGCGAAGGGGGGCGAAGTTTGTTTGATAAGTTATTCAAAAGGTTGATATGTCGATTTTTAATCATGGAAACAGATGGAGATTATAGTCGAACGCGTTTAAGTTAAAAAATTGTTGGGTGACTATGGATGTTGTTCATTATTTGATGATTATCTTTCACCTTTACGTGAGGAATAACTTTTAGCTCATAAAGATGGATCCTCCGAAAGAGGTGCTGCGTTGAGAATTTTTGTTTTCAGATGTATTTATAATTATAATACAAAAGCAATCCCGAAAATTTATTCTCAGAGTGGATAAAGACAAATAATTACGTATGTGAAACTTCCTATGTTAACTATTTACTTTAATTTGATGTTACTCAAACTTCCGGCCTACCGTGGCCGAGTAGATCTGCCTATGCAATATGAGTTGTTTTCTCTACAGTACTCCATGATGAATATTTTCTTCTTAACTTACATACGAGTATACTGGGTCATCCCATGAATGCGGTTTTCTTATACTCTTTTTTTTTCAAAATTAAGAATTTTTTAAAAAATTTAAAATATACTTTTTTTTTTCATTTTCCTCTAGTTCCTAATGGTTACGACGGGACTGTATTCCACCAGGTTTTCAGGATATCCTTATTGAGTTCTACAGACCTTTAAGGAAGAGATTCGTGTTCTAGGCTGTAGTTTCCAGCTGAAGATTTACGTTACGATTATTATTACTGCATAAATGCTCCTATTAAGAATTATTTACTCGGACTCAAAAAGCCAAACATGCCAAATAGGCTCCTTTGTGGCTTTCATTTAAAACATTCTTTGAAACATTTAACGTTCTTTGAAAAACAGCTTCTAAAATGGAACTGCATTTTCAAAACTTCGAAAAAGAACACGATAAAATCGATACCTGGTTTTTACAGCACGTTGTGTAGTTTGTGCCATTTTCCTTCGACTTTTACTTCAATTGAAGGAATCATATTATTTATGGAATGACCGAATTCTAAGAAAGAAATTCATTGCTGGAATCTGAAACTAACTTCTAATGTAGAAAACAGAATCCCACTTTGCCACATGATCACAAAATAATTTTAAAAAAAATAAAAATATAAGAATTTTCATAGCATAATATTAACAAGACAGTTAATGATTTTTTGTCACATATGAAACCTGGAAGTTTTACTGGATATTAATCAACAGCAACCGAAATTTTCCAATCTGCCATTTCAATGCACAAGTCTTAATTTATAGACTCTGGAATGTAAATATATGAACTAATCTCAAATATTCTAAGGATTATCATTCAACAACTTATAACAGTAATGGAAGAAAGAATTAATTAAAAAGTAATTAAGGCGTGTTGACATATTTATTAGTTTTAAACAGTTTAGATGCTCGTCCAGAATTTTTTCAGATGTTGAACTGAAATTCGATTACTTCTAAAAATCCAGATATTATCGCTTGTACTTGAAGAATAATTAATGTAGTTGAAAATTTTCTGAATAGCTGTTTTTCAGCCTCTGCATTTTTACCACATTCAAAGCTCTATATTTTTACTGTATTTCTTATTACTTTTTAGTGCCTTACATTTTAACTATATTAATCACAACATTTTCGGTCTTATATTCTTATTGGATTTATCATTAATTTATAGTCCCTATATTTTTATTATAATCGTCATTATTTTTCAGTTCCTGTATTGTTGTTATATACAACATTACCTTTTATCAGCTGCTATACATTTATTGTATTCATCTTTATTTTCTATCCCTATGTTTTTATTATCTTAAGCATTACATATTTATACACTCGTTACCATAAATTAAGGAAAAATCACAAAAATAGCAATAACTCCCTCAAAAATAAGCCAAATAGTGTAAAATTTGAATATGTTGCTAAGTAAGACTAGCTGAATAAAACTGCAATATGCAAATTAGTGGCGCTGCACTCGGAATACGTCACCTGCGAGGAGTATAGAATTTCTTGTTTGAGAGCAAGCCCACATATTTCACTGTGACAGTAACATCAGAAATCTGGGATAGCTAATTCCTAACAACGACCTCCAGGCATCATTTGCCTGCAGAACTACGATGGAGAGATTAGACATTGGGAGACTAGAGGCAGGACAAAGTCAAACAGAAGTGGCCAGATGGCTAAATCTGAGTCCTTCTGTAGTTCATAGACTTTGGAGGCAATTTCAAACCACAGATTCGACATCTAGGAGGTTCAACCAAGGACTGCCAACTGCTACGACGAGCGCCGATGACCGATATTTGACATTATGTGCAAGCAGGAATAGAACCGCTACTCGGACTCTTTTTAGATCCTCCCTTGTTTCATCCACCGGAAGGCTGGTGTCAACGTCAATTGTGCGTAGAAACCTTCAAGAAGGTGGTCTGTATACAAGGCGACCAGCCATTTGCGTGCCGTTCACGTCACGCCATAGGAGGGACCTTTTGCAGTGGGCACGACAACATGTCCACTGGACGCCTGATCAATGGAGGGCTGTTCTCTTTATGGAGGAGTCCAGGGTTAGTCTAGAAAGCGATAGTAGGCGTTATTTGATATGGAGAGAACCTGGAACCCGTTATCATCCGTGAAACATCCGTGAAAGAGATGCATACGGAAGAGGCAGTGCTTGTGTTTGGGGTGGCATCTCCTTGGGTGGACGCACAGACCTCTATGCCTTTCCAAGGAAAACCATGAATACTCAGGTTTATAGAGATGACATTCTTGATGCTTATGTGTGCCCGTATGCCGGACCAATAGGTGATAATTTCCTGTTACCGGACGACAACGCAAGACCCCGCAGGGCTCGCGTCGTAGATAATTAGCTTCAACAGGAAACAATTATGCGCAAGGAGTGGCTAGCTCGATCCCATTACTTGAATCCTATCGAGCACGTTTGGGATGCTTTAGGAAGACGTCTAGTTGCTCTCAATCCGCCCCCTCAGACCCTTGCCGCACTTGCAACTGCTTTGCAAGAGCAATGGTTCTCGCTTCCTATGAAACTGATAGACCGCATAATTGAAAGCATCACACAGCGCTGTATGTGTTATATTTCTTCCAGAGGCGATCATATTCCATATTGAAGGTACTTTTACTATAGCAAACTGACACCTTCGATTTGTTCATTTTATACATGTGCTAACTTCTACATTACCATAATTTTCTGGTAATTTCTTTTTATGTTATTTGATACGTTACTATGTGTTGTATATTGCGGGTAAGTTTCATAAAATTCTACAAGTAGCTTTTTCAGTAATCGTGATTTTTGTGATTTTTCCTCAGTTTATGCTAAACAGTATATATTGTACCTAAATTTCAATATTGTATCGCATCAATAATTATGTTAAGGAATATGTCCGATTTACTCAGGATGAGCCATAACTCCCCTCCTATGAATTAACATCGTATTTATCCAAAACGAACATGATTTCGAATTCGAGTAGAGAAAAAGGAAGGGGTTCGTTCTATGCTCTCGGGCGACAAGTGAATCCAAAGGAACGTAACCTTTGGAAAAATTCCCCTACATCATCCTTTTTCTGGCCCCCTCAACAATCCGCCACCTTACCTCTCACCCTTTGGGCCCCAGCATTGTAATGCACACGCCGAACACCTTTCAACCCTTTTCGCCCCACACATACCTACAGTGTCCCCCAGTTACCTCTCCTCCCCTACGCAGACCCTGCAAGCGGTTGACAACCCTTCGTGTACCGACAGATGGGGTTAGGTGCAGGGAAAGGGGTTGTGCAGGGAAGAGACGTTTTATTTTTTACATATGCACATACTTTTAACTCTTTTTTTTACAGGCAGTGTAACGGTATTTATAGGTTGAAGACCTATTCTCAGCCCTACTTTGATAGTTCAAAAGGCAACGCGTAAAGTTCTCTACTACTATAATATTCCCTTGTGAGCTATGGAGGGAGAAAGAAAACAAATACAGTGTTTATTATCTTTTAAGCACATGTAAATGCAGGTGAGTGTTAACTCAATATTCCTTTCGAAATAAAACAAATAAATTCAAAAAATAATTTGTTTTATTTTATAAAAACTTAATAAAGGAAGTTTTTTGACAAAATTTTTTCTCTTGTATTTTTAAGTATGCAAATACTCCTCGATATCTGATCTTAGATTTATTGAGCATAATTACAGATTATAAAAACATCAACTTAATCTAACATTAATACGAGAAACTCAATAGCACTCGAAGCGCGAAAGATTATTCTGGAACGACATATGTAAAATAGGGCATTAGGAACAGCATTATTATTTACAGTAACAGCCCTGATATTTGTGAAAATTATCAGCTAGATATAGCATAAATAATTTGAATTAGACATTTTAGGAATATTATTTAAAATTAAATTAAAAACACAAATTATTAAGTCGTATGTATTAGGGATACGTTAATCTATGTATTTTTTTAATTTGAAAGAGAAATTAAAAATCTTATAGAATGTCAATAGCATATAGAAGACAGTTTTATAGTCTCATAGCCTTATAGAATGTCAATCTAAGATTTGGCAGTAATCCAGAACACTTGGATAATATTAAAAGATCTTATATTTCATGGAATGGCAAAATTTGACATGCAGTGTAGTTAGTGAATACCTTCATAGCTTAATATAGTATATTTCTGAGAAAAAATGGGAAGTACCCTTCACTTTCTTAACAGAAATTTTAAACAAATACATCCCTTATTTTACAAGGCGCGAGGAGAGCAATTAAAAAAAAGTGTTTTTTTAAATAGTTACTATTTGATTTATTCATTTTGTTGTGGAAGTAGAGTTAAAAAGACTTTTGTTTACACTAATTTTTTGAGCATTTATTATCTCGTATTTATCAATTTTTTGAGTATTTATTATAACTCTAAAAGTAAATGGTTCATTACGCCATAGGACAAAAACTGGAATTAATTTTCACGTAGAATTTTTGAAAACCTGGTAGAAAATTTTGTAACACACAAAAATATACTTTGGTTTTACAAGTAACTCTCGATGTTATGGAGAAACGGAGAAAAAAATTATGTGCTTGCTACTTTCTTTAACAAATACGATGGTTTAAGTACAGGTAATTTTTTATTATTATTATTATTTATGTGTTTCGCCCTAAGGGGCTACACGGAAAGGAGGGATGCCTTCGTGGAAGACCTTTCTAAGGGAAACTGGCTCTATTAACACGCTACACAGGAAAAAACCCCGTAAACGTTCAGGCAGGTAGTCCGTTCGTTCGATTTGAACCTTGGACCGAACAGGTAATTTTTTATTATTATTATTATTTATGTGTTCCGCCCTAAGGGGCTACACGGAAAGGAGGGATGCCTTCGTGGAAGACCTTTCTAAGGGAAACTGGCTCTATTAACACGCTACACAGGAAAAAACCCCGTAAACGTTCAGGCAGGTAGTCCGTTCGTTCGATTTGAACCTTGGACCGAACTACCAGTGTTCAGGGACTTTACCGCTCGACCGCTGGTGGGCAAAGTTAGGTAATTGTATTCTGATTTTGGAGCAAGCTCTTTTTTATGCTATTTTATTCAGTTCCCTAAAAATTACACGAACACGTTTTCATATAAAATTTAAGAACGTTGTATTACGTATAATAAATTCCATGACAAAATAACTGCTTACGAGCAAATACTGTCTTATGTGGAAATGTATTTTTCAATACATATTTTCGAAACATGATGTTTTATAAAACCATAAGCAGTTGCTTATTATACTCCATAAACTGTCGTAAAATATAACCTGGCTTCCATTATTATTATTATTATTATTATTATTATTGTTAAACTATTATATATTTCCGTTTAAAGCGAATTGTTAATGTTAATAGCGACTAACACTATTAAAAGGCGTTTAAACCGTTCAGAGGCTAAGAAAATAAGCATCGCAAAACTCCAACAATATAGTTACCAAATAAACTAAAATAGAACTTGTATGACCTTCACGCGCAATCATGTTCGTAAAAATACATGGAGAGATTATTAGAAGTTTTTTAATACAACTTTTATATATAGTTCAAGACTGCTTTTATATGGGTAAACAATGTTTCCAAATATAGAGGAAGAATTTATTTTACGACGAATTATAGTCGGAAGCTTTTTCTTCATTTAACATTTTTTTTCTTGTATATGTTATGCATGATACAACATGAGGTATGCTTAAATAAAGTATGGCGTTTACGCTGTTTTTATTGCTTAAAGAATTTTTAGCCCAAATGGGCTTTAATTTTGCATTGGCATTTTTTTTTTACTTTTTAAATTTAATTTGGCTTTAGAAGAGCTATTAATTTTGTTTTGGCATGTTGCGTTGGTTCGCTATAAAAGTCTGAATTGTTGCCATCAAATATTGCAGCCCTGCATATTTAAAGAAATTAGATAATGAAGAATCCGAATGAATGTATGTATGTTTCTCGCGGTGCGAAAAAACAACGGTGCCTAGAGGCATGAATAACGTAATCCTCCACTCGAATATGGGCATCTGGAAGCTCAAATTTTAAATTTGTTTTATTTCATATTTTTTTATATTTATTGTTTATTTCATATATTTTTCATATATTTTTATATTTTTATATTTTGTTTATTTCATATTTTGTAAAACAATAACGAATGTTTTATTAACAAACTCAGCGATTTCAAAGTGTTCCATTAACATTAACATCGCGTGCATCTTTAAGCACGGATATTTTATGCTGGAAGTTTCTTTGCATTTCTTACTGCTATTATGTTGGTAGCGTAACAACGCAAAGACATTACAATGTCTAAGGGTACTTTACGTCGAATGACTTTGAATGTCTGTATCACTTTTCAAATCCCATTTTGAATCCCCCGTGAAAAAAAAACGCCCACTTTGGCTTTCAGATTTTTTTCTTTTCTTTCCTAACTTTAAATACATATTCTGTAAATAACACTTTTATACTTATAGCTCTATTTATGCATAGAGGTTAGTATTTAATATATTTATAAGAGCTCTTAATATGCATTTATAAGAAGTAATTTTTGTAACATGAATAACGCAATGTAATACGAATTAAATATATTTAACAAATAATCTTAGTAGAGTGCGTTGTCTTAACATATCAGCAAACAAATAAAATTCGCTGTATTACCGTCTATTATCCATTTGTGTGTATACTTCAGCCCTCTTTTTTATGGGAGGAAAGCAGCTGAAGCCCAGATGACTGAGACTACTCACATCTAAACAGGAGATAACCAGCGCAGGAGTGCACATTGTATTATAAGTGCAAATATATTGGTGTACTAGTTAGTGTATTAGTGTGCTGCATAGCACATGTAACAAATTTAGACATTTAAAAACAATATACATATTAATATTAATGATTAACGGATAAATGTGTTTTATTTTTAAATAATAATAAATATAGAATAATATAATTTTTTTTTCTAATTACGCGGCTAATTTAAGGTATCCATAAACATTTACACCATTATTGCCACGAATGTGTCACAGGCTATCCTAATGGTATGCGGTTATACCTCGTTGATCCTTTCTGAGGTTTTTAGCATTAAGTTCACCCTTATTTTGACAAACATTAAAAAAACTCAAATATTCCAAATATTCACATTGTTATAATAAAGTACAATTTTTACGTAAAACAAATGCTTAACATCTGCTTGACTATTATTGTCTTTCCGTGTCCGCCTGTAGGCTATGGATGACAGAACACTGGCGGATCTTAGTACAAAATACATACGCAATTATTATTAAATTGCTTCTTATGAAATCCGTTTGGATTTGAAAGCAACAAGTTACCTTTGTTATTGTTTAAAGACGTGACATTTCGGCTTTCCTGATTTGAAAAAAAGTGTCGAAACCGGAAATCTCAGACTGACCTTTCCGGATCAGATCCGGGTTTTCTCCGCACAGTCTTATAGAAATATTATTAACTTTTTGAGCTAGCAAGATCAGAAGAGCGGATGTAACAGTTTTTCCAGAAGATATACTCCATTATTATTGCGTGTGTTGTCGGAGTCCGTGAAACAGGTGCTACACCCTATGAGGTTTCAGACGGAACTATGTACTTACAGCTGGCGACTCTTTTAAAATAGAATGTTTTACCGGTACCGGAATCTTTTACAACTGAGACGTTGCTTGACTTTTAAGAGCCTAATATTTTTACAAAATGTAATTTCATATTCAAAAAATAAAAAATAAAAAAAAATCTGAAAGGTTTCAGATTTTAAAGGTCGCCCAAAAGAGTTTGTTAAGGTTTTTTACGCTCTCGCTGAGCTCGCAGTCTACCAGTCTGCTGTTACACTAGCTCCTACTAACCCATTTTTCTGTTTTTTGATAATTTTCTTTGCACTAACGCCATATACAATTCAACAGCGAAATTACAAAAATTTTAAAAGCAGCAAACCCTTTTTTGCTTCTTCAGTCTTTTCTCAGTTCATCATATCAATGTTAAGTTTTCTTATTAAGATGGTTTTACAAAACTTTGTTTGCCTTTTTATGATTAGCGTTTTGTGTGTTGACTTCATTTATTAAATATCACGTTCTTGACGCTTACGCCACATAAATTCGATTCAACAACAAAATCACATTTAAAAACAGCGTATCCTTAGATTTTCCCATAGACAGTCTCGCGCACTGGAGATAAAAATGTTTTGTTCCCTACAGTGCCCTACCACTGCCCGCTTTGAAGTCATTAAGTTTGTTAAAGAAAAATTCGTTAAAGTTTTCCAAAATAGGAAATAGATAATAAAACAAAATCGAAATCCAAAATTCGGGCTTCCAGGTGCCCATGTTCGGGCGCAGGACCCATATGTGGAAAAAAAGGATATATAGGAAATTTCATCTATCTTATCGACTTACTGCTCATCGAACTTCAATTATCTCATAGAAGAAAATTACATTTTTATACACAATATTTTTTAAGATGTCTTGCTATTCTGCTGATAAGATTAAGCATTTTTTTATAATCAGTAATGTTTAGTTTAGACCTTTGGTTTTAGACGTAATAGTTATTCCTGCCACTGATGTGCCATTTGTGGGGCGGGGTCAACATTTCCTATAGCTTTGCTGAAATCCAAGGAGAATAACAATTACTATTTACCATTCGAAATGCAGCTGGTCTTAGACTGACGAGGACTTGCTTTTATGACAGCTAAAAACTATGAATGAATATCCAGTAATTTAAATGTACTATTGCCATATGCATACTATTTTTTTTTTTAAGGGGAGTGAGTGTACGCGCCGCGTAGCCTGGCTGTTGAAACGTAGCTCCAACTGGCTGTTGAAACGTGGCTTTCCTGCTGTTGCTTGTTCTTATCTTTTTTACTTCCTTGTACGAAGTAAAGGAAGTATTGTAATTACGAAAAATTCCGGGTACCATATTTTAACGAAAATATTCATTTTGACCGCTATCGAATGCAATTTAACGATGTTTTTGCCTGACATCTGTACGTAAGGACAGAATAAAGGACTCTGTTTCCCCAAACGAATTATAAAACTGATTTAAAATGGGTTCAGAAGAGATTTTTTCATGGTGTCTGTACTTGCATACGTATATATCTCGCATAACTCAAAAACGAGTAGCTTCAGGACGTTGAAATTTTGTATATAGGACTGCTATAACATGTAGATGTGTAAGTCCCTTTTTGGTTGCAATCGGCCTCACCAAAAGTATATAAATATATATACACCCACTCTGTTACTAGGCTCAGTTTTTTTATTCTTATATGTTGGTAAAGTGCGCATTTTGTGCTTTAAAAATGATTGAATTATGTTGTTCTTTCTTATCTTCCGGTTAAGGCTTTTATGACTTTAGTAAATCTGCGTGCAATATTTGTTGCATTATTAACAATTTAAAAGTTGTTTAAGTGCTGCTAAGCCTAATTATTTTTCCATAGCAGCCATATTTGTTTACGTTTGAAACTTAGCAGAACAGAGGATTGGTTGCCAATCTAGAGAAACTATGCTCTGCAATAACACAGATAACGCCTTCTATTATTATTGCGAATTAAATCATGCTTAATCCATTCCGGAATTTATTCGAGGAAATAAGTCCTTAAGATTTACTTCGTAATTTTTAATACAGATATTTTAAGTTTTTATGTATTTTTACCTTGTTGCGAAATGAAAAGTACTGAATCGCCTATGAAAAACTGTTTCTTTCTCTCTTTTTTCTTTTTTGCTTACTTTCTTTTATACATCATTTTAGATTTATTATAGTATTTGAATAGAACATGTAGCAACGATTAGACAATTTTTCAGATGATATAATTTGTGCATTCCGAGTTATAAAATGAATGAGTTGTAACGCTCTTAAGTGAACCTAGAGCCAGAGTGTCGCTATGGTAAATAAATATAGTGAATTTTAAAGAATGCATTTATTCTATTGTGGTTTATGCTCTATCGAAGAAGTAGATTTAATTCAATAAGTTTAAATGAAATGCAGGAAAAATGCGTTTAATTTAATGTTCCGTACAAGGAAGTCATGTGGTGTACACATCAGATTTTTTTTGCTGTGGTCAGAAGTAAAATATACTCCAGAGATATGGAATATCTGAAAAAGGGCTTTAAGTGATTTTTGGAAAAAATAAATGAATCAAAGTATCCAGATATTGGATCTTCATTGAAAGAATTTCCAGAACAATAGAATTTGGAAAAATTTGCTGCAGTAGGAAATGCTGGGCGAGCACAATGAGCATCTTATCTTGAAACAAACTGGCGCAGAAATGGTTGAAGTAACTCATATTCTGGATTTAGACCTCATCAGTATGGAATCATGTAGAAGAACTAGTCGATCACGAAGAAGATGAACTGACGATGATTTAATTAATTTCCAAAATGAAATAGCTCTGAAAGAAGAAAGGAATAACAAAGAAAACGAAGAAAAGAAACCGTTAAAACAGCTTACTACGAAAGTATAACCTAAAGCATTTTATAAGTTCAATCTTGGACTCGTAAAGAATTTCCTCCTTCCTTACCACGTACTTCATTTGCACCACAAAGGCTATCGGTAAGGAAGGAGAAAATTCCTTACAAGTACTTAATCAAAACGCTGATAGTTTTACTAAAACTGAAAAGCAAATTCGAAAAGCAGTTGGACGTTATTACAGAATACTCGAAGAAGGGAGGAAAAATAGACAAAGTTAACGAACTACGTATTTCATTAAAGAAACTACTCCTGGTTGTAATGAATCATCCAAATGAGCAACAATTGTTCACCTCTTATTTTCACTTATTATTTAGACATCACTGTATACTTCTGAGAGCTTTTTCATGTTAACTAATTTAAAGAAAGAGTATGTGTTAATATTATAAAATATGTATGTATGTAATACATATGTGTATGCATACAAATAAATCGTTTATGCGTGTTAGGTAAGTTTACACATTCTTTAATCCATTTTATGTTAAATAAAAGCCTGATTTACCTGATTAAAGATATTTACAACAAAATAAGTTCTCGACTTAATCAGAATCGTCTTACGACGAGACAACAGGCACAGCACTCTTCATAACTCGAAGACTTATGACAAATATATTACAGTTATATTTTTCCTACTAGATTTTTCTGTAGAAGGATTTTCAAATTTTGATGAGTTTCTTCCATACTGACAGGGTTCCTGGCGCTTAAGTTTTATCGCACCACAAACATAAAAGAAAGATAAAAGTTTTAACAAACAACTGACATATACCATAAGTTTTTTTAAAATCTCTAACTACAGTATACTAAATTCAACCTTAAAGAGCACCCAGTTTTATTTTCATTAAGTTTTATTTTTTATTACAGGCTATGGCACACAAGTAATAGATTTAGAAATTTAATAACCAAGGTGAATAATATACATCATCAGAAATACTTTGCGATACTTAAACTAATGATGCAAATGCTTGTAAAACCCATTGTAATGTGAGTTTAATTAAGATAATTATTGTAAATCTTAATTTTATTTCTTTCAGCAATTAAAAAAAAGTATGTTTTATTATCTAAGTAATTCATGACGTTCAAGTGAAAAATATTACAAGAGTATCGTACTGTGTCTCTGAAATTGTGTTTTCTTCCTTAACTTTAAGGAAGGTTATTAAAGACAAAAAAGCAGCATTCAGTATCTGAGTAATTTCAATACAAGACAGCCTCATATGTATGAAGCTACCTTTCTTAAGTTATTTAAATAATTCATATCCTACAGCATGACTTAAAAACTAAGGTAATTCTTTTCTTTTAATGTAAACGTGGAAGTGGTAAACTATCTAAGACACATTTTAAATGATGGACCACAGTTTTGAGAAGGTAGGGTTACTTAATTTCTAATTTATAAAAAACATTAGTGTTTTGTTATCTGACTAATATACTAATCATGTATAAAGAAGGATAATCAAATTTGAAATATCAAAATACTACTTTTTAGCGAATAATTATGGAGCACACTTTTAAGAAGGTGGGGTTACCAAATTGCTAATTAAAAAAATCAGTGTTTATATACTAATTATGTATGAAGGAAGAGAATCAAATTTAAAATATCAAAATATTACTTTTTATCTAAATCCAAATTGCTCTTTCAAAAGCAGCATTTCATAGAATATTTTAAATTTTTATTAAAATTTCTTCACATATTGGTACTTCACGATTATATGGAGTTTAAATTTTTTTTTTGGATTACGCATATGAAATGCTTTAATAAGCCTAAATTTTACTGCACGTAACTATTTTAGCGAGAAGAGTATTAACCAAATATTTAATTTGAATATTTAATTTGGTTAATACAAAATATTTAACTTATTTAATACTTACGAAGAAACCTCGTATTTTAGTTTTCACTGTTAATTTTCTTTATCTTATTCAGAATTTTGAATTTTCACTTGCTTATTTCTCTCACAATCTAACCTCATAATTTAAGTGACAGATATTATTTAAGTATATCATCACAAAACAAATACAATTAGAAATCTTCTTAGATTTATAACGAATAAAAGTGTATGGAAATGACAGAAATGTTTGTAATATATTGCATTAAATTCTGAATATATTGCATTAAATTCTGAATATATTGCATTAAATTCTCATGTTTTTATTATGAAATCTTGTAGAAAATGTAGGTTAGGGCTATAAGATATTTCCTCCCTCTCTTCTGCATACATTCGGTGTGTAATTGGAAACATACTCGACGAGTATTCGAGACGTCCCAAGGTTCGAATCCCGGCAAGGACATCGCCCATTCTTCACGCCTCATGATTCAAAAAAACTTAATGACTCTACAGTATCCTGAAAATAATGATCTCTGGGGTTCTATAACAATATCAACGTATTATAATTTAATCATTAGAGTAAAAAATATTAAGCAATTTAATAAAAGAGGCAAATTATTAGAAAAAACTATCTTCTGACCTATCGAAAAGCGAAAAATGTTTTATCAATTCTCTTGCACACGGTAACCAGAAGGCACGAAAATGTTACATTTATCGCACAATTGTAAGTTATTTTTTAAGACGTTTTCATGGTAAAAACTAAACAAATTGTAGCTAAGTCTCTAAGAGGATTGTTAACAGAAAAATAATAAGTAGTCACGCAAACATAATTCTTTTAAAAATAAAAATGTAAATGTGCCTGCAGATTTACTTCTTTTGCTCATCTTCGAACATATGCGCATGTATTCATAGTCATAAGGACACATTAAAGTAAGGAAAGCAAAAGTTATTAATACGCTATTTAAATATATTTTTCTAAAAATACAAGCACAACAACAAGAAATTCTCGGAAAGGATGGATGAATAATCTATACCAAGAGACGATTTCCATATTAAAAATAATACGAAAGTTTGCTCAACTTTGAATCTGTCTATTTATAGCACTTTTTATTATGATATTTGAACGCAGACACATAACACAAGCTACCCCATTACTATTTTTTAACAACCAAATAATGAAATAAAAAGGACATATCATAAAAGTAGTTATATTTGCCGTTGAATCATATAAAACTCTAACAAATAAAATTAAAATTAAGCAAAAATCGTGTGTGCTTAGAATAGAAACAAAAGCCTCGTTTTTTTATTATACCTTTTCTATAAACATTCCAGATTAAAGAAAGTATTAAAATTCATGAAAAATGCCCATTTCAAAGCATTTTTAAAATTGATGCCAAGAAATTTTGGTTAAAAATATATTTCTGATACAGATTTTTACATTTGCCCTTACTTCGTTATATTAAACACCATACTTCATTATATATAAACAATTTGATGGTGTATATTACTATATAATCAGAAATATTACCATTTTTTCCTATATTACTAAGTCCTCTTCCAAAAATGAATGTGATCTGTCATTTTCTTCAACATGCCTACATTTATAATTTTTTTTCATCGCTTACCAGAATTCTTAGAATCTTCCTTACACAGTTCTTAATCACATTTGAAGTGTTAATTTACTTTTGACCAAAAAGAGAAAAAAAATCTCGCTGCTATGCACTACTACACATTTCCCAGCTTTACACGGTAAGCAAACAATCAAATAATCTTGTAAACAACTTTTTTTTATTTCATTTACTTACAGCCCTTTTTTTAAAGCTTTCCAAAATTAAATCTTCCGAAACGGTTATTTTAAGTAAAAAGGAATTAGACTTGAAGAACACTTTTTTGCGTTTTTTATCCTGAAGATCGTAAATGACACCAATGAAAATACGAGGGAATTGTAGTTCTCTCAACAATAATAGTAGCTTCACTCTCAAAGGCGTTAATTTTAACTAGTATAGAATGCTAAGAAAAAAAGCACAAATTAGACGGTGAAGTAAAAGAAGATCACCACAAATCACCACAATCTGTACTTTTTACTTTTCTGTTGCATAACGTTTTGTAAACTGATTATGCTGATTTTTGATAATGAAAAAAGGAACAAGAAAAGAAAATGCTAATAAAAGTAAAGAAATGTAAACAATTTAGAGTGGTAATAGGTTTCAAATTAGAAATTTAACAAAAACTTTCAATGTAATAAATTAATTTACCAAGTAAATAGCAGCAAATAAAATTAGGGGGGAGTGAAAGAAAGAAAATCCGAAATGATTCAGATTTGAACTTCGTTCCAGAAGGTTTGTTAAGGTTTCTTATGCTGTGGCTGAGTATCGTATATTACCAAACTTGCTCTTGGACTCACTTCCATTAACAATTTTTTTTTGTCTTTTTAGCTTTATTATCAAGCATCGCTTTCTTCGCCTTTACTTATAAAGTTTAACAGCAAAATCACAAAATATTAAAAAACAGTGTAGCTTTAGAATTCCCGATAGAGTTTTAGAGGTACCCATACATTTTTTATATCTCCTATATAATTTCTTCGAAAGTAGCCGCTCGTACAGCCAGCCGCCTACAAGAATTACCATAAAAAGAAAACAATACGTATATAATGATTTTAATGAATCCAGCTAGTGCCATTTCATAAAAATATATAACATTTTGATATCAAATATTGGGTTGGAGGGAAAGTTCTGTCATAATTTAAATAGGCAGGTGATTTTTCTTGTAAATAAAAAAAATCTGGCTAGTTTGTTTTTTTAGCTGCTGTATAATATAAAAGGTGCCTTTTTTTACCGTTCATCATTTATTTGTGATATTTAAAGTGAAAAACATGTCAGTAGATAAAGTGCATTTACAACACTGCATTTTATATGAATTCCAAAAAGGAAGCAACGCATCGGTTGCATGTAAAAATTTATGTGCGGTATTTGGAAAAGATATTGTAAATGTTCGTACTTGTCAAAGATGGTTTAGCAAATTTCGTTCGGGCGATCTAAGCCTCAAAGAAAGTGATCGATCTGGACGACCATTCAACATCGATAATGATATTTTGCGATCCATGTTGGAAAATAATCCACATTTAACAAGTCGAGAATTTGCAGAAGAGTTTGGCATTCATCATACAACTGTTGGAGATCACATTAAATCTCTTGGGTTTGTGTTAAAGCAAAGTGTTTGTGTTCCACATGAACTAACGGAAAAGAATTTGTCTGATCGTGTAAGAATGTGTTCATCACATCTGATTAGACACAATGTGGAGTCGTTTTTGAACAGGCTGGTTACTGGAGATGAAAAGTGGATTCTTTACGAGAATATTAAGAGCAAAAAATCTTACTGCAAACCCGGAATATCATCAGCAACAATTCCAAAACCAAGTATCCATGAACGAAAAGTACTGTTTTGTTTGTGGTGGGACAGGAAAGGACCAGTGTACTACGAGTTGTTGAAACAGGGAAAAACCATCAACGTGGATCTGTACTGCAATCAGCTGGATAAATTGAATGCAGCTATCAAAGAAAAAAGGCCAGCATTAGCGTCCAGAAAAGGAATAGTGTTCCACCACGATAACGCTCGCCCGCATACTGCAATGGTGACACAACAAAAACTGAATACGTTAGGATGGGAAGTCCTTAGTCACCCACGGTATTCACCTGACATTGCACCATCTGATTATTACCTGTTCAGATCTCTGCAAAATTATCTAACGGGAAAAAAATTCAAATCTTTTGAAAGTGTTTCTAAGGCAGTTGCTGACTATTTTAACTCCAAGGATGAGAAATTCTACAAAACAGGAATTCACAGGTTACCTGAAAGATGGCAACAGGTTGTAACAAATAACGGAGCATATATAATTGATTAATATTAAACACATATTTTTATAAATGAATTCAAATCTGTTCTTTAAAATACGACAGAACTTTCCCTCCAACCCAATATATAACATTTTGATTAGACGTTTCATGATTTAAATGCATTTTTATTTAAACTAACCAGGTTAAGAAGACAAAAAAATATTTAAAAGAACTGCATTTTTTGATTTTTCAGTCACTTGCTACTCAGTAATAGAAAAATTAAATTTGAGAGTTAAATGTATTACGCGTTACTGAATGGCAACACGCTGATATGTGGAGAATATTCTATTTGAGGCAGTGACAAAACATTGCCGTCAAATAGCCGAAACTCTGAATTAAAATTGAAGGCAAATATCTCATATCTTTCCGAATGGCAACAGTCTCGTGCCCTGGAGTTAAAAATGGTTTATTCGATCCGTGTTGCGACTTCTCTCTCTTAAAACGCTGAGTTTGTTAAACGAAAATTTGCTAAATTTGTTCATAGTATGAAACAAATCCAAAACAAACTAGGAAATTCAAAATTTGGGCTTCAATCGGATTATGTTCGTGAGTAGGACTACGTGTATTAAATATTCGATGTCTCTAGATGCTGTCGTTTTTCCACAATGCATATATACATACATTACATACACACAGGAACATACATATACACATACATACATACAGATTCTTCATTATTTAATTTTATTAAATAGTATATCGTGATAACAATCGGTGGCGACAATTTGAAAAGTGATAGGATACAAATGTAATACGAACAAAAAGTAGGTTTCGAGACCAATAGCACCTCTGATGCTGAAATCTGAGAACGGCGTAAATTTTGAAATTAATTTTGGTATTCAAACTGTATTAGCTTTTAATAATGAAAATATAAACCCTTCTAAGGTTGCTTTTTTTGTCTAATTTTAAACTCCAGATTAACATTTTTCCATTTCTTTACGACAGAATTTTAACAATATCAGCAAAGGGTTTCATTAAATGTATTTGTTTCGTTGAATATCCTTTACTGAAATTAGATCCGTTGATATAACAAAGAACACTGGAAACGGACGGTTTTCAAATAAATTGTAGTCCCAAATAGATCATATTAAAATTATACTAAGTGTTAAATATAACTACTTTGTGTCAAGTGTAACTTTAAATTCTTGCTACCTATTATTATCAATTTTCAAAAGCATAAAATGTTTTAAAACTTCATACAAAGGCAGTTTTATGTAAAGGAAATATTGTTTTCGTGAAATATTTCGGGTATCAAATTTCAAAGAAAATATCCATTTTCACCGTTCTCGATTCCATTTGATATCCTTTCTTCTCTTTCTCTTGGTAAACTGTAGAAAGGAAATCCAGTTGTTACTCTTAATTCTTATAAATTGTAAGAAATCAGTTGAGTGTTAGAAATCACAGCATCCATCATCTGTAAATCATTTTAGTCGTACTCCGTATGCAGTTTCTCTTAAACTGCATACGATTCAATGAGAATGAAAATGAAACACAGGAAAGCAAAAAATATAGACTTATTGTGATCTTTGTTCTTTTCCTTCACTAGTTACGCTTTCCTTTAGCAGAGAGACCTATATTCGAATACGTGACACACTATGTTTTTGTTTACCTTACAGATGGATCAAACGAATCTTTCAATCTCACTAACCTTAAAAAAAGATTCGAAAGTTCGAATGTTTGAGAATTTTTTGTTGTTTGAATCGCTCTAATCTGAATTTAAAAAAATCGTTGAACGTTTTAATTTTAAAATTAGGAAAACCTTTTCTGCTTCCTTATACGAAGTAAAGGAAGTATTGTAATCACAAAAAATTCCGGGTATCATATTTGAGCGAAAATATACATTTTGGCCGCTATCGAATGCAATTGAACGATGTTTTTGCGTGACATTTGTACGTAAAGACAGAAGAAAGGACGCTTCTCCCTCAAACGAATTATAAAACTGATTTAAAATGGATTCAGAAGAGATTTTTTTTCGTAGCGTCTGTACATACGTGTACGTATGTATTTCGCATAACTCAAAAGCCAGTAGCTTCAGAACGTTGAAATTTTGTATATAGGACTGCTATAGCATGTAGTTGTGCACCTTTTTGAATGCGATCGGCCGCACTAAAGGTATATATATATATTTATGTTAGTAAATTATGCACTTTTTGCTTTAAAAATGATTGAATTATGTTGGTCTTGTCTTCCGGTTAAGGTCTTCATGCCTTTTGTTAATCTACACGCAATAGTTGTAGAATTATCAACAATTTGAAATTTATTTAAATGTGGCTAAGCCTAATTTTTTTTGCCATAGCAGCCATACTTGTTTACGTTTGAAACTTAGCAGAATAGTGGATTTGTTGCCAATCTAGAGAAAGTAAGCTTCGCAACAATAAAGTAAAGTCTTCTTTTACTATTGCGAATTAAATCATGCTGAATCCATTCTAAAATTATCATTTAAGTTATTAAATTATACCATGTATTTACTCAGCGCCCACAACAAATTAATTCAGTTTCTACGTCTTCAGTGTATTTTTGCCGAGTGAGACCAAAAGTAAACTTTCAATTTTGTGCACCGAAAAATCTGCTTTCTTGCCCGCTGGCCGAATGGCTTGCTTTTGCCCAGAAACTCAGATTTGAATTGTAAAAAATAATGTTTTTAATTGCTTTAACTGTATTTGGTGTTTTATGTCTTTCTATATCTTTAATTTTTAATAAAGATATTTTGAGTTTTTATGTATTTTTACCTTGCCGCGAAGTGAGGAATGAATTAAATGAATGAGAAATATATCTCTAATGAAATTCGAGAAAATAACTTTAAAAGAAGTGGATGAAAAAATGCGTATAATTTAATATTCCGTACAAGGAAGTCATGTAGCGAACATATCAGATTTTTTTTTCTTGGACAGCAAATAGAAGCATTCATTTTTAAAAGAATGAGAATTTTGCAATTTCAGTGGTACCTAGATCATTATGATGGCCACGAAAGGTAATTCAAAAGTCGTGCACATCCAACTTTCAAAAACTCTGGAACTTCCAAAGCGGTTAGGATTTCAATGGATGACAACCGTATAGTGTTACAAGTAATATATGACTTGAAATTTTAGTTGCAATTCATATTGCTGGTTTTAAAAACCTTTTATATGGTACAAGATAAAATCGGGGTTTTGCTTCGCAGAGCAAAATTTTATGATTGAATATTACTTAGAGATGCATTCTTGCGTCAAAGCTGTTAAAGTGTTTAGAGAGACCTTCTTAAATGTTCCTTCACCTGTGAGACAGTTATTGTCCTATCCATAACCTAATTATAAGAATAGAAGCATTTATCATAAACAATACAATGGCTGCCAGCCCGTCCTATGTTCGGACAATTTGGACAAAGTCAGGAATAAAAAGCTACATTCACCAACAAAGAATGCAAAACACTGATATTACAATCTAACTCAATAAAAAAATTCGTTCTGCTTGGGAAAAACTCATCTCCCTCTTGCATCAACCAAACTGTGTTTAAAGCTAATAGTACAAAGCGAAACAGAAATTTCAAATGGTATATTATTTCTATCAACATAGAAGCATCATCCATTGAAAAGAATTGCCATTTATGTTCATTTTGAAATTTCCACAATTTTTGGTAATGCAATGCACTGAAGTTTTGGATCACTGGTATTTCAACGAACCATCTAGTGAAACCTACTAGAATTTTCAGGTAATCAATGCCCTTCATTTTCTCAAAAATTCTCCGAACTAACTCTTCTATCGTCTCGATAGCTCCAGATATAGGATCCAAATGTTTGTGGCAACATCTGGAATCCATCCCAATGGTTATGGGTTATTCATGTGGTTGTATATAAATGTTCCATTGTGGACACTATTCCGTTTGTTCCATCCCAATTTTACTACTATGGCTGTTGAAATTTTGACCTGTATTCAAATATTTTTTTCAGTTCACCTCACTTAATCAATTTACTTCGAGAAAATGTGTTTGAAAGTTGAAGAATCATTATTATGTATTAAATTACTTAATTTCGTTTATATTTTTAAGATAAATACGTATAAATGTATTTTAAAAGACTGTATTTTTTAATTTGATATTCGTTAAATGGAGATTTGAGATTTTACTTTCGTTAAAAACATTCAATATCAGTTAAAAGATTTTTCTTCTTCCTTTGTATTACTCTCATTTGAAAGAAAAAAAGATATGAGAAAATTCAGAAAGTGTTTCATCTCACGTTTTAAATATCATTTTTCATAGTTATTTATTGGAAAAAAACTTTATTAAAGTTAATTATTTTAAACTTTATTAAACTAGATTTTAAACACCACGTATATTTGAGAAATGAAAGAAAATTGTTAATGAAATCATTCGTCGTTAATTTTACTTTTATTTTTGAAAAGATAATATTAATAAAGAATAAACTTTCCCCTACACTCTTAAACTAATCTTTTTAAAAAATCTAAGATTTAAAATCGAGAAATATGAAAGAATTTCCGTTTTAGATCGTAGAGGCATTAGGTTATTTAGAAGAAAGAGACATGAAAAATGACCAATGCCCTCGCCGGGACTCCACGAAAGTTCCACAATTCCTTATATACTCCTCCTTTTAAAGGAGGATTAGGGGATTCAGTTGCCAAATCGCCAAATCACGGAAGTGAAGAATCATCACCTACCACCGTTTAGTTCGGGCGACACTGTAGAGTCATTTAGGATTTTGTTTTTATTCGTAAGACGTGAAAAAGGAGCAATGCCCTCGCCGGGACTCGAACTTGGACTTCTCGAATACTTGCCGAGTGTGCTATCGGTACACCACGAAGGCAAGCAGAAAAGAGGGAGAAAATATCCAATAAAATAAGCAATTTGTAATATAACTTATTCTGGATATTTTAAATTGTCTTTGAAAATGTTGCTTATGCAGTATGGCAAGACCATGATTCCTATGACGATTTTATAACAGGTGCTAAAAAGCAGTAATCTTTTTACTCTCTAAAATAATAATAATTCTAATAATTCTATAATAATAATAAATCGTCGTGTCGAATCCATGCCACTATCGATTCCATGCAGCAGCAGCCTGATTCTTATGACGATTTTATAACAGATGCTAAAAAAGCAGTAAACCTTTTATTCTCAAAAATAATAATAATTCTAATAATTCTAAAATAATAATTTAATCAAGTTTCTGTTTATGCACTTTTGCTAATTATAAATCTTTTCTAAGCTGTGTTGATATCGACTGTATACTGATATCCATTCAAGTGGCAGTATCGGTCCTACGCTTGTAGATTTTACGTCGTATCGAATCCAAGCTGCTGTCGATTCTATGCAGCATCAGTCTGATTCCTATGACGACTTTATGACAGGTGCTAAAAATACACCTTTTATTCTCATCACAACATTATTGTAATTTATTTTTAAACTTACTGAACATCGGGTTCGATCTTTAGCCATTGGTGTCGATCCTGTATAGTGTCGGTTTTGTGTTTTACCTATTCTTACCTATTCTATTATTTGTATTTTACCTATTCTTACCTATTCTATTATTTGTGTTTTACCTATTCTTACCTATTCTATTATTTGTATTTTACAAATTCTTATTCTTACCTATTCCATTATTTGTATTTTACCTTAGTCACAAGAATGGTTTTTAAGTCTTGGTTTCTAAGGGTTAGAAAATGCTTTCTTTTCAGGTTTTTGTCACTAAGGATGAGGGATTTCTTTTTCAGATCTTTCTTTTTGAGATTAGTAAGGATGACAGAATACTTTCTTAGAGGGTTTTAGTCACAAAAGAATAATATAATAGAATACATTCTTCGGGATCATAATCACTAAGCATGACATAATACGTTTTTAAATGTCTTAGTCACTAGGAATGACGGAATACTTTTTGTTAAAGTCTTGGTCACTAAGGGTGACAGAAACTTGCCTTTCGGAAAAACGGGATATATTATTCTTTCATATTTAAACGGTTGCTTATTAGATAACAAACAAATAAACTATTTGAAAGTAATGCAGTTCTTAAGAATATTATTTTTTTTAACTTTTCAGTCTGATTAATTTTGAATAAAAATATATTTAATTCATGATATATCTAATTAAAAACATTCCATATTTTTATGCAATTCGAGTATATATTTTTTCACTTTTTATATATAAAGAAGATAGGTAACGTTTCTATGCTAGTTTAAATTCATATTCGTGTAATATCCTGTAAAATGTTTCGTTATTCCACCTTCGACATCTCTATTGATAAAACCGTTTTAAAAATATTAAAGTTTAAAAGAGTAGTTAAAATCGATCTTCAAGATCTGAATCCCTTCAGATTTTTTTATGAATATTTTAAATTTTTAAACCATTTATCTGTTAAATTAAAACATTTTTGTAATTGGTTACTGCGGATAACAGAATACCTTTTTAAGGTCTTGGTCATTACGTTACAGAATACGCCATTTTGACATCTTGTCACTAAATTTGTCTCGAGATTATGGTGACCAGGAATACCAGATTTGTTTTTAGGTCTTGAATACTAAAAGTGGCAGAATACTTTTTTAAAATTCAAGCGTTGTCATTGTTTCGTTAAAGATATTTCAAAATATGATATCCAAGATCTAATACCAGTACTTCTTTTCATCCTGTTGCCTTCTAAATATGCACTGCTAGATACACGTTTTTCAGCAACAATGCATTGCAATGTATGAAGGCAATTAAGAAGTCTAGTTCATGCTGTTACTCCAACATATTAAGTAAAGCTATTGGTTTCTTCCCAAGAAACCATAACTGTACTATTATAACATTTTTTTGCATCAAGTAGGAATTGAAATAATACTCATATATATTGGAACACACGGATTTCTTAGCGTCGTCAAAATGTTGCATAGTATTTTGGTGGTCCAAAGGCTTTTGGCATCCAAGACTATGCTTGGACTTTTTTAAAATCCCGAAGATTACCAAAGAAAGTATCCTACTGGAAATTACCTTTCTTATTAAATAAAAGGGAAGAAAAATGAAGTTCAAATTAACCGTGATGCATCATTTTTCTCCTCTTGGGCCTCAATTACCTGGTGGTGTAATTTGAGCCTTACTCCAGGAGGCCATCAAATCTCGCTTATAAGGGAAAAGTTTCTCCGAGTTCAAATTAAACAGTAATTACGGGAAAATACGCCCACGCGCATCTGAATTTTCTGTCGCTTATTTCTCTCAGAATCGATAGATACAGATATATTTTGGTAGTTATCTTACCCGGAAAGTCTCTTACCATACTTTTTTGTTCGGTAATTAAGCTTATTCTAGCTACTCGTAGTCTTGGAATGCAAGACATTCATCTGCGCTAGACATCATCGCTAGAAATTCATTCTAGTATAAAAATTCTCATGTAGTGTGAAACGATGTTTATTCAAGCTTTCCCTATTTCAAAAACTTTTAATTCAGCGTACTTCTGCACATGTTGCTTGATATAAAATGATAGTCCGAGAGAACCACTTATAACACTAGAGTAAATAAGATTATACGTACAGGTATACTTTTCGTGGCATACATACTTTTAAAATCGCACAAATTTGATCTCCTTCTAGACACTGATTTAAAGACCAAAAATTTCTACATCGTGAAATTTAGTTTCATATGTTTTAATTGTTTATCTGACAAGTTTTATTCAGCTTAGTGTAGCTTGGTATGACAGAAAACCGATCTCTAACGATTTCTTTATTTTAGTTTAATGAACTAAAATAAAGAAATTTTGCAACTTCAAAGTTGCGTTTATTTTATTACTTTCTTGTTCGAAGTAAAAAGGAAGTACTGTAATCGCGAAAAGTTTCGGGTATCATATTTAGGGACAGAATAAAGGACTCTTTTCGCGCACAAAAATATAAAACTGATTTAAAATGAATTCTGAATAGATATTTTCGTGGCGTCTTAACTTACGTACGTATGTATGTATATATCTCGCATAATTCAAAAATGAGTAGCCTCTGAACGTTGAAATTTTGTATATAGGACTGCTATAACATATAAATGTGCACCTCCTATTTTGGTTGCAATCGGCCTCACCAAAAGTATATAAATATATATATATATATATATACCCACTCTGTTACTCGGCTCAGTTTTTTTATTCCTATATGTTGGTAAAGTGCGCATTTTGTGCTTTAAAAATGATTGAATTATGTTGTTCTTATCTTTCGGTTAAGATTTTTATGCTCTTAGTTAGCCTGCATGAAAGAATTGTGGAATTATCAACAATTTAAAAGTTTTTTAAATGCGGCTAAGTCTAATTTTTGGTTAAGATAGCAGCCATATTTGTTTACATTTGAAGCTTAGAAGAATAGTGGGTTTGTTGCCGATCTAGAGAAATTAAGCTTCGCAACAACAAAGTAACGTCTTCTTTTATTATTGCGAATTAAATTATGCTTAATTTGTTTTGGAATTATCATTTAAGTTATTAGCTTGTACAAACTGTAATTGTAATTGTAAAAATTGTTTTATATGTACTTGGTGTTTTATGTTTTTCTATATCTATCAATTTTTAATGAAAACATTTTGAATTTTTATGTATTTTTGCCTTGTCGCGAAGTGAGAACTGAATGAATTAGTAGGGCATGCGTATTAGGTAAGCGGCGCTAAATCGTCTGTGAAAAACTGTTTCCCTTTTATTTGTTTGATTTCTTTTATACACCGTTTTAGATTTATTATAATATTTGAATAGAACTTGTGGTAATTCTTCAGATGATATAATTTTTGTTCACTCTGAGCTAAAAAATGAATGAGATGTAACGCTGTTGAGTGAACTTACCGCCGAAGTGTCGCTGTGGTAAATAAATATAGTGAGCACTAAAGTGTGCATTTATTCTATTGTGGTTTATGCGCTATCGACGAAGTAGATTTAATTCAAAATTCGTTAACTGTTAATTCAATATGTTTAAATGAAATGCAGGAAAATTGTGTATAATTTAATATTCCGTAAAAGAAAGTCACTTGGTGTACACATCAGACTTTTTTATTATTAGTATACTTTAACATTTCACCAGTTTTATTTGCTTTAATAATTCGTCTCTTTGGTAAGGTTACTAGTTTCTTTTGCTTTATTTATTAGTTCTTATTTATTTCGTATCCGTTTCTGCCTTATTTCATGTAATATATGTTTTTTCTGTTGCTTTAATATTAGCATATTAAAACCTTGTTGAATTTCATAATATTATTTCATTTCTTTTTTCCCCCACTACTCTGATGATTCGGTGATCCTTCTTGAAGCTCTCCTACGATCGCCATATTTATTTCAAATAGCAAGCCATGCAGTTTATAAGAGTTATGAGGGTTATTATAGTACCAAGAGTATAGAATGGTACGGGCCAGATTGCATTAAGTAACTCAGGCATTACCTACAAGCGGCAGGATCAAGATGAACAGAAAAACTGGATACTGAATATACAGGTTCGGACGGAGTCATTTCATCATTAAATTTCCAGTATAATTCCGGATCATTTCCTTTTTTTAGTAAAAAATAGTTTCACCAAACAGTAGAAAATCATAAATATGTCATAAATTATTTACTTTACAAAGTATGATTCAATTGTTTACTAAATAGGAAATCCTGTTTTAGATATATAGATATTTAAACTTGTTGGTTAAATTTCTACAAAACAGCATTAGGCCTGATTTGCATATTAAAGATATTAAAGTGTTCATTATATTTTCCTTTTTTATCGTAAGCTTTATTTAGTTCATTCTTCGAATTTTGTCACCGATTTTTAACTTACTCTCTGATATGTTATCAAGTTCAAAATTTGTATACACGTTACTTGTTACTTTTTGATAACAGTGCAATGGGGTGAGGGTGATTAATTTTTTATTTAATGTTTAAAAGATCTTTCGCATTTATGTTGCTTTAGCGAACAAACTAAGCATGTTAGAATTTCACAATTTGCGACATCTAATAGTGGGGGAAAAATTCTTTTAATGAAATTTGTATGAAAATTACAATTTATTTTTTGAATTTCAGGGAAATTATTAAAATCGCTCGATTTTTAAAACTATTTGACATTTATAATTTTAAAATTTTAACATTTAAAAATGTATCGAATGCAAAATTTCGAAACTTTTCCACATTAAAACATCACGCTTTTCGCCCTCTTTTAAAACAAGAAAGATAAAAGTACTAATAGACTGATCTTCTACTTTAAAAAAAAATGTATTGTAGTTTGAAGCCGACTGGAGAAAAAAGCATTGACGATATTTTTTTTCTCTCTATTTAGCTTCGAGTAAAATGCTAGTTGTAACATTGTTATTGCATTCAGTTTCCGAAATTGAATATTCAAAGCGATTTCTTCATTCTCTGAATAACATTCAGTTATCTTTCGTTATTTCATTATTTTCTTATAAATTATTTGATTGCGTTTTAATAGAGACTTAAAATTTCATCATCGATATCTTGAAATCGAGAGTAAATAACACAAAATAAAATTCAATTAAAAGAGTTTTTTATACATTAAACTTTTATTTAAACCGGATACAATAATTAATGCACTAAAAGGCAAAATATAATTTGTCATATAATATAATGGGAGTGATACATTAAATAATTATATTTATAGAATTCATTTATAATTTTATATCGTGAATAATAAAAGAGGCGGGGGGGGCTTAATAACGAAATCTATTAATTTAATTGCATTGTCCCATATATAAGCCATTAAGGTGAATAATAATAATAGTTTATCGTTTAAAGTGAATAAGAAATTTTATTTCTATATTAAAAATTCTACAAGCATGTACAAGTTCATGCCCCTTATTTATGGAGAAATTCTCTTTAACTAATAATTCCCAGTGAGTGTTATTTTACTATGCAGACATTTATATTTTATCTATTCTAGTCTAGAGATTGTCAGGCAAATGTTTTAAAGGCTAGAAAAGTAAATATGTTAATTAACGCAGAAACATTAAGGGGACATGAATTTCCGCTAATTTTAGGGAATATTTTAAGATTTCGCGAATATGAATTTTTTTTCATTTCATTCGAAAAAACGCTGCGGCAAATAGTCTTCAAAAATGGACAATGTGTCCGAAAACATGAAGAAACACATCGGTAAAACTATTGAACACATCGGTAATCAAACTATCTATGATGACAACTTTCAGAGAATACAGAAATGGTTTCTAATCGTTGGTCTTGTTTTGGTGTTTTATTGTAACACGGAACAAATGAAAGACTCAATTAATAATATCAATTATTTAAAATTATTAAGAATGAGCTTCAAAAAAAATCTCTCTCTCTCTCTTTTACACAAACACTATTTTGTTTTGTAAAGTCAGCAAAACCATTTGAGCTTCGGAAACATTTTGCCACTTTAGGCTAAGAAAAATTCAGTTTCATGCATAAGAAAAAGTTAAGTTGATTTGTAATTTAAGTTTGTGGAAAAATTAATTTTTTGCCTTCCCCCCCAAAAAAAAAGAAAAATATGAGATGAAGTGAAAATGAAATGTCCAATTAATGGTATTAATTAACTTCTCAAGTTTATAAAAATAAACAGGGCTTTAATAATAAATAAACTTTAATAAAGTTAAAGTAAAAATTTAATTAATATTAAGCAATGTTACAATTTTAATGTTACCTAAAGCAAATAAAAGACAAAACTCAGCTTCTTAAAGCAATTACTGATATATACATTTTGGTGTTTTGTTAAAATATCAGCAACTGCAAAACCTCCACTGTTTATAATTTTGCTTATTATCAAACAGTTCATATTACTTTGCATATTTTCTTGCATCTAAACAGAAAGAAAGGTAACGATAAAAATGTTTTCTATATTTAAGATTAAAATGACTTAAAAAGTTTTCATCTGTCTTTATTGTGCAATAAAATAGGAATCAAAATACTTGACCTACAAATATAAAAGTCTAAGAGTTCTAAGAAAAATATAAACTTTAATTCAACGAACGACTTAAAAAGCCAATCTTTAAAAATTTTATTCAGCTTATCGTTATTTTTATTTATGTCTCAGTTAGAAGTATTTGCCGTGTATATGTGGTGTTTCGTAATATTTATATAAAGAAAAATATTTGAGTTGAATACGTTCTTAGAAGCAGTAAAGCAGGAGATAAGTAATAATAAAGCTAAAGGTTTCGTAAATCTAGCTGAAATATCAACAGAAAATTAAGCAGTTTATGGAAAAATTAAATTACATGGAGTTATTTGCAGAAATTTAGAAATCAGTTAATATTATATATTATTATCTTAATAATTTATTTTGCATACAGTGATGGAAATATGAAGATTGCATAAAATTGAATGCTACGCTTTTTGGTAAAATGTTTAATAGATGTGATCTATGTACTATTCAAATGATTTTAACAGGGTGCGGTATTTAGTATTAACCATTTTTAAAGTAAGATAATATATTTATTTCACAGAGCAATGAATAGAATTGAATACTGTTAAATATGTTCATTTTAGTCGTATTCGATCGTATATTAGCGTTTTTAATTCCCAAAATAAATCTCATTTCTCCAGAATAATGTTTTGATGTTCTCCATAACAACCTAGTCGTTTTTGCTGTCTCCTAGGTACACTTGCCATGAAGCGACGTAAAGTGCTTTGCGTAACATTCGGAAACTCTTTTTTTTTTGTGTAACATTCGGAAACTCTCGTATTTTGAAGGTAATATCAGGTTAGCAAGTGTTCACTGAAAACTTAAGCTTTAAAATATCCTATTAAAAATCTGCTACCTAAGGTACAGTTCAGGGGGAAAAAAGGGGAAAAAAAAGAAAAAGTGGTAAAGTTCTATATCTCTTGCTCTACTGGGCCAGTTGACGCAATTCAAATTCCGTTTTTCATGTCTCGAAAGTGCGACTTAGGATATATATTGTTATGGTACCTTAAAGGCACCAAACGTTAAATACTTTGGATTCTTTTTTGCAAAGAAGAAGAAAAAATAAAAATAAAAATTTTTATTCTACTTTAACCTTTTGATTACCTCAATTGAATAACAATTGAATGAAAGAATAAAAGTACTAATTTTTCTCCAACGGGACTACATGAATAGTAAATACTTACACTCTTCCTAAGGGATTACTTATTTAATGTATGTAATTTTTTTCCCTGTGAAAATTAAGAAATTTCTTTTGAACGAAGTAATCATTCTCGTAATTACGAAACACATAAGATACCATACTCGGTGATTCATTTAAAATTTCCTTTTTTTTGTATTTTATGCTGGCCAGCAGAATCTGATAAACTCTATAAAAATTTAATATTTTACGGTGAAATATAATTAGTTCTAAATGAATTTTTTGGATGTCATCTCGGTATAATAATGAAAATTTAAGTTTATAAGATTTCATGTCATTTTTATAGTGCCTGAATAAATATCCTTGGTTATCTATTTGATTCAGAGTATTTTCTTGTGATGTATTGTGTAACGTTCATAACACCAGTACTCCTGCTTGGTCTTAGGGGTTGTTCGGAATAGTTCTTTTGAAAAAACTTCACACAACGCAATAAACAGATCCGGTCTCTTGAGATTGTTTGTAGGCAAATTATTGAATTTCAGAATATAATTGTAACAGTTAGTTATTTTGTAGTATTTAACGTTTGGTGCCTTTAAGGTACCATTACAATATTAGATTTATATATAGCAATGTTCTAATATAGGTATTTTGACACAAAATAGGACTTTTTCTGAAATGACACGCTAACTGTTTTCCATATTTTTATTCTACGACTCAATAGGTTACTTTACTTTCGATTCTACGACTCAAATTATGCCTAGATATTGAATTTTGTATAATTTTCGGTCAGAAATTTAAAAATTTCTTGGCGCATTTTTTTTCGTTTGCGCCAAGAATAATTCACTTGGCGAACTTCTTATTTTATGGCAACCTATTTTCCTTTCTTTTTTTTATTGTGTACGAGTGAAAAAAAAGCGGATTCATACATTCAAATAATTTTAATAAAGTGCATAAACCTCATTTGGTGTTATTATCGCTTATAACAAATATGCAAAACTTCAAAACGCGCCAGTATGTAAATTCAGGTATATCTTAGGTAATTTTTAATAAAAAAACTCTAATTTTTTGCAAGTGTACCTAGAAATACATCTATTTTAAGATGATGTTAAAAATTTTGTAGGTTATAATGCAAAAATGTTTTCGAAAAATTTATAAAAAATATTTAAAATTACAGATTTTAAAAAATAAATCATAAAAAGTGGACGAATTATATTTGGATAAACCTAAATTTCCAAAAAAAAGGAATCAAGCAAATTTAATAAAAAAAGAGATATTGTATAAACAGGGCTTTAATAATAAATAAACTTTAATAAAGTTAAAGTAAAAATTTAATTAATATTAAGCAATGTTACAATTTTAATGTTACCTAAAGCAAATAAAAGACAAAACTCAGCTTCTTAAAGCAATTACTGATATATACATTTTGGTGTTTTGTTAAAATATCAGCAACTGCAAAACCTCCACTGTTTATAATTTTGCTTATTATCAAACAGTTCATATTACTTTGCATATTTTCTTGCATCTAAACAGAAAGAAAGGTAACGATAAAAATGTTTTCTATATTTAAGATTAAAATGACTTAAAAAGTTTTCATCTGTCTTTATTGTGCAATAAAATAGGAATCAAAATACTTGACCTACAAATATAAAAGTCTAAGAGTTCTAAGAAAAATATAAACTTTAATTCAACGAACGACTTAAAAAGCCAATCTTTAAAAATTTTATTCAGCTTATCGTTATTTTTATTTATGTCTCAGTTAGAAGTATTTGCCGTGTATATGTGGTGTTTCGTAATATTTATATAAAGAAAAATATTTGAGTTGAATACGTTCTTAGAAGCAGTAAAGCAGGAGATAAGTAATAATAAAGCTAAAGGTTTCGTAAATCTAGCTGAAATATCAACAGAAAATTAAGCAGTTTATGGAAAAATTAAATTACATGGAGTTATTTGCAGAAATTTAGAAATCAGTTAATATTATATATTATTATCTTAATAATTTATTTTGCATACAGTGATGGAAATATGAAGATTGCATAAAATTGAATGCTACGCTTTTTGGTAAAATGTTTAATAGATGTGATCTATGTACTATTCAAATGATTTTAACAGGGTGCGGTATTTAGTATTAACCATTTTTAAAGTAAGATAATATATTTATTTCACAGAGCAATGAATAGAATTGAATACTGTTAAATATGTTCATTTTAGTCGTATTCGATCGTATATTAGCGTTTTTAATTCCCAAAATAAATCTCATTTCTCCAGAATAATGTTTTGATGTTCTCCATAACAACCTAGTCGTTTTTGCTGTCTCCTAGGTACACTTGCCATGAAGCGACGTAAAGTGCTTTGCGTAACATTCGGAAACTCTTTTTTTTTTGTGTAACATTCGGAAACTCTCGTATTTTGAAGGTAATATCAGGTTAGCAAGTGTTCACTGAAAACTTAAGCTTTAAAATATCCTATTAAAAATCTGCTACCTAAGGTACAGTTCAGGGGGAAAAAAGGGGAAAAAAAAGAAAAAGTGGTAAAGTTCTATATCTCTTGCTCTACTGGGCCAGTTGACGCAATTCAAATTCCGTTTTTCATGTCTCGAAAGTGCGACTTAGGATATATATTGTTATGGTACCTTAAAGGCACCAAACGTTAAATACTTTGGATTCTTTTTTGCAAAGAAGAAGAAAAAATAAAAATAAAAATTTTTATTCTACTTTAACCTTTTGATTACCTCAATTGAATAACAATTGAATGAAAGAATAAAAGTACTAATTTTTCTCCAACGGGACTACATGAATAGTAAATACTTACACTCTTCCTAAGGGATTACTTATTTAATGTATGTAATTTTTTTCCCTGTGAAAATTAAGAAATTTCTTTTGAACGAAGTAATCATTCTCGTAATTACGAAACACATAAGATACCATACTCGGTGATTCATTTAAAATTTCCTTTTTTTTGTATTTTATGCTGGCCAGCAGAATCTGATAAACTCTATAAAAATTTAATATTTTACGGTGAAATATAATTAGTTCTAAATGAATTTTTTGGATGTCATCTCGGTATAATAATGAAAATTTAAGTTTATAAGATTTCATGTCATTTTTATAGTGCCTGAATAAATATCCTTGGTTATCTATTTGATTCAGAGTATTTTCTTGTGATGTATTGTGTAACGTTCATAACACCAGTACTCCTGCTTGGTCTTAGGGGTTGTTCGGAATAGTTCTTTTGAAAAAACTTCACACAACGCAATAAACAGATCCGGTCTCTTGAGATTGTTTGTAGGCAAATTATTGAATTTCAGAATATAATTGTAACAGTTAGTTATTTTGTAGTATTTAACGTTTGGTGCCTTTAAGGTACCATTACAATATTAGATTTATATATAGCAATGTTCTAATATAGGTATTTTGACACAAAATAGGACTTTTTCTGAAATGACACGCTAACTGTTTTCCATATTTTTATTCTACGACTCAATAGGTTACTTTACTTTCGATTCTACGACTCAAATTATGCCTAGATATTGAATTTTGTATAATTTTCGGTCAGAAATTTAAAAATTTCTTGGCGCATTTTTTTTCGTTTGCGCCAAGAATAATTCACTTGGCGAACTTCTTATTTTATGGCAACCTATTTTCCTTTCTTTTTTTTATTGTGTACGAGTGAAAAAAAAGCGGATTCATACATTCAAATAATTTTAATAAAGTGCATAAACCTCATTTGGTGTTATTATCGCTTATAACAAATATGCAAAACTTCAAAACGCGCCAGTATGTAAATTCAGGTATATCTTAGGTAATTTTTAATAAAAAAACTCTAATTTTTTGCAAGTGTACCTAGAAATACATCTATTTTAAGATGATGTTAAAAATTTTGTAGGTTATAATGCAAAAATGTTTTCGAAAAATTTATAAAAAATATTTAAAATTACAGATTTTAAAAAATAAATCATAAAAAGTGGACGAATTATATTTGGATAAACCTAAATTTCCAAAAAAAAGGAATCAAGCAAATTTAATAAAAAAAGAGATATTGATAAATATATATCAAATTCAATTAACATTGAGGAGCTAAAATTTTGAGAGATAATTTTTTAAAAAGTATTCTTGCAAATTTTACAAAACTTAAGTTTGGCATAATTTAAGTCTTAGAATCAATATATGGTAAAAAATTGGCATGCCATTTTAGAAAAAGTCCGATTTTGTGTCAAAATACCTATATTAGAACAATGCTATATATAAATCTTATACATATCCTAAGTCGCACTTCCGAGACATGAAAATCGCAATTTGAATTTCGTCAATCGGCCCAGTAGAACGAGAGATATAAAACTGCCGCCATTTTTTTTCGCAGTGTGCATAAAACGAGGAATACTGACTGCAGGATAAGTTTATTACTCGGGGACCTTCCTATGGAAGTTACCTATGTATTTTGATGTTATTTTGGATAACAAATTTCAGTAAAAGTATCATATTTCTCATCTGTTACAGGAAAATGTGAAAGAATATTCTCAGGATTATTTAGAATTTATAAAAACACTTACTGAGTCGAAACAAATGCTCTTCATTTGATCTCTAGGCAAGTAATATTGCCGGTTACTTCCTTTGCACAAAGGGTTTGGGGCGCTTCTTTAATGAAAAAGTAAACTGTAAGCTTCTATGGAAAATTCAGAGGGGATTACTTTTAATAATTTTTCGTGGCTACAGGACAATTAGTTACGAGGCATGTTTAACTGTCGCTGGCATCCTACCATCGATGATAACATTTTGAGCAATATTACGATGAGGGAAGTCATTTGAAGGCAATCATCTTCAAATTTTCTTGACGGTGATCTTCCAAGCTCTTCTTTGTCGATAGATCTATCGTATTAAATAACACGGTTTTTAAAACTAACTTAGATTGGAGTTAGACTAGAAAAAAGACTTTTCATATTTCAAGAGTCATTGACAAAGGGCACTTTTCTTCAAAATGAAAAAAAACATTGCTTTCGTTTTTACCAGAAATAAGTCATTTAAGTAAGCAAAATAAAAATTATTAAATTACAGAAGAAGAAACAGTGATTGCAGCTCAATATGTTGAGCAAATAAGAAATTCAGAAATAAAAAAATTCAGAATTATGAGGTAAGCCTTTCGAAAATCTGGATTATGAAGTAAAAGTTTCAAAAATCCGGATTGGAATTAAAATTATTATCTGTAGAGGGTTACACTTGATGTGGTGAAGTTATTTTAGTCCTATAAACATAACAGAACTGAAAGGAATTATCGCTATGTCTAAGAACAACTAGCCTTGAGAAGTTTGAAAAAATTCTTTTTAACAGAATTTAGAGCTCGTGGTGATGGAAAATAAATGGAACAGTCGAAATTAAATCAAACGCTGAACATTAATCGAGCACTATACAATTAAATACTACTAGAAGCTGGCTCACCAAACGGTCAGAAATAATGTGCGGCAGCGAGAGTACGTACATCTGAATTATTACAACTGTTACAGCTGGCAGCAAACTAAACATGTGGCGCGCACGCAATTCCCAAAACACTCTCTTTTCCAAATCCAAAAGTCTCAGTTTAAATACTCACTACTAATTTGAATTCTGGTGAGTAATAAGTAAAGGAAAAGTTATAGGAAAGACTGAAATTATAAATAATTGGTTAATAACACAAGATTCTTTACGATTTAAACTGACAGACTTTGATGTCTACGAAAGAATTCAAACAAACCTCATTCATCAGCTGAAGAATTGATTGGACTAGTTTTAATGGAATTGAAGTTTAAGAATTTGTTAAAAGACTAATAATCATAAATTATGAAATATTTATTTTGATATTTTGCCATAAAATTCATTGACTTTGTTGCGCAATTTTATCCGTGTCTTAGCTTAGCTGATCCCTGTTAAACCACACTGCTGTTATAATACATTTCCCAAGAATTAAAGCATGGAATGTCGTAAATTCTTTTAGAATTCAAATCCGAAAAATTTTTTTTAAATGAATTGTGTTACTCGGCAGAAGAATGACTGGAAAACTGAAAGCACATATAATTTGAGAAATTGACGTAGAATAGGTCCAGATGATCTATTTAATCCAGAGATGAGATTTTCAAATCTTCGAATTCAGTGAAGCTTAAGAAAAGTCTTGATTCAAAATTCAAAAATTTGCACGCTTTTTCCTTACGTCAGTCTTTCGAATCCAGACTTAAAATACATTCAATAATTTTTTAAAACCAAATTTTGGAATATTAGTTTTTATGATGTATAGTTCAAGATTACATTAAAACAGAATGCTGCTGTTGCAATTTCAGTGGTATCTTCATCTTCAGTAATATCTCGCAGCAGTTCCTGAGTGTTTTAATATGATAACTAAAACTGCTGTGATTTCCAAGTAACATATGCGTTGCACTTTTTGAAAAATTATTAGAATTAAAATCGTTTGATAATTTTTGGACACATTTGGGATCAGTTTATATAAAATGAGACTGGGTTTCTGTCTTTTAAACAAAGAAGCAAGAACTGATTATGACACTTGTTATGCATGTTTAGGCTTAATTTAACAGGTAGGAAAAATGACCACACTCTCTGCCATATAGATAATTATCAATCACCTTATGAAGTAATAAAAAACACAGAGCTATTTGCTTTAACATTCTGAAGGAACCTTAGGGAACTTCAGTGTTTTCAAGAAGTCATCATTTCTGACAAAGGTTGAATTTTCAATATGATTGTGAAACAAAATGGCAGTGAACGCACTGAAATATTTCCAAATTAAAAACTTATTTAAAGGAAAACGTTTCGAGTTAATGGATCTGGTAAAGAAGAAAACATGATATGTTTGAAAATAACTAACAGAAACTGATTTGATTTAAATAGGAAGTCCATTTCTTTTCTTCATAACTTTAAGCCTTTAATCAGTGAAGAATGAAAGTGTATTCGCTGCGCAGTTTCGAAGAAAATGTGTCTGGAAGGGGACAATTAATAACATAAACAATTACTGATTAACCGAGGAAATGCTGGAGACGATATCAACAGTTAATTTAAAATCACATTTAACCCAAGGACGAAAGAAAGTAGAGTAAACCAAACCTTTTAAAAAACGTTTAAAAAACGGATAAGGAAAAACAGAAGTTAAAAAAGTGAAGAAAGTGAAGTATACCATATTGTAATTAACTAATGCTTTTAGTTGCTTTATTTAAAGCCATTTATTATTAAGCAAACCTCTTTTTCTTTAAATTATTTTCATTTGAAGACTTCGAGATATTCAAAAATTTGCCAGTATTTGGATTTGAGAAAATTTAGTATTCCCTCCGATTCAATTTCAATCAGTTTCGTGAAATTTTGTCAAGATTTAATACAGGGGATTATTAGAGAATTACCGTTTTTAAAACGCAAAAGATTTGTGTCTGATAATGGCAGAGATAGTTCTGAAAGCAATGGAGACTATACCAGTTCCACCTCTGAAAGATTCATATAACGTTCTAGAAAACAGTCTTTGCAAAGTATTCAACGATATTTGCATTTCGGCACTTCCACTGAAAAAATTCAACACCAGTTTATATTCGTTCGACCGTGACTAATAACACTTACGCCTAATTTTCTAACTTTGCAGCTTTCACAATAGAATGGTTTCTCACGAACTCTCTCTTCTCCCCTCTTCCTTTTTAAGAAAAGGGGGGTAAGAGAATTCAAAAAAGGGAGAAGAGGGACCTTACTTTTACTTTTTTTGTCGGTAAGTATTCCAAAATTGAATTTTTCCTAGTTAGACATAGAAGGCCGGATATAACTTAAAGCTCTTAAAAGTAAAATAAAAATACTACAAATAAAAAAAAATAGCCTGCACATAGAAGCGCTAATAAATATAGAGGTATTGCTACTACTGAAGGGCTAACTCGAATTACAAGCTCTTTCCTCTTTTGCGATTCCCCTCCCCCCACTTTAAAGCCCCACACAGACATCCCACCTCCATATTATTTGATTATATTCTCGAAAGACGCCGCGTATAATGCAGATATATACCAGTAGGGAGTAAAAAATTGAAAAAAAAAGTAAAAAGAGAAAGAAACAGGAAAAAATTCCATAAGGTATCTCAAAGGACAAACCTGCGTAGATCCCACTAATGACTGTTTTGTATCAATATGCTAATAAGATGCCAGAAATGGGAGCAAAAGGGTTTTAAACTTTCATGAGTGAGCTGTGTTAAGAAGGAAAGAAACTGGGGAGCAAAAAATATTTAATCCTGCATTGCTGTGATATATATATTATATAAATATATAGCTTTCATTCCGCGATATATATATATATATATATATTGATAGATAGATAGGTTACATATTCCTTTTTTGTTGCCAAAGTGCTGCATAGGGAGTTTAAAATTCCATCTTCATCATCAAAATCAGGTGACCTGCATTCCACAAACGATCATCGGCGTGCCCCCCCTTATTCTAGAACTCCCTAGGTTCTTTCACCCTCCTATATATGTAACAGATGTTGCGATAGAATCCACCATCAATTTTTTCTTTTCTGTTTTTTAATGCCCTGCTTTGTTTTCAGGGATGAAAGTTTGGGTCTTAGAAAAGTCTTAACCTGAATTATCATATTCCTTTGTTTCTGAGAAAGCCCAAATTTATGGGGGAATTATCGTTGGAATTTATCTCGCATTACGCAGCGCCGCTTGATCTAGTATTAGTTTAATTTTTACTACAAAAATCTCCACTGTTTACGCATAAATAAATTTAAATGAAGGCTCTTTTTTATGATACATAAGCAATAAAATAGCTGAAACCTTCTTCTCAGTGCAATTCGTCAAGTTTAAATTATGCGAGGCATTACAAAGGCAAAATTATTAAGGCGTCTGAGAACTGGAGATTTTAGATTTAGGATTTTTGCGCTGTCTACTGTAAATTTTCTCGTACGTTGATTGAACGCCAAATTGCCTGGATGCCTGGAATCTTTCTCGGTAGCCTGGAATGCACTTTCATAGCAATCCTCGTATGCTTTTAATGTCTTTTTCAAATATATATCATATATCAAATACTTTTCCAATTTTTCCAGAAACATTCAAATTTCCCTACGCTGTTTCTTTTTTAAGGTGATGAAATAAAGCAATTCTTAAAGAAGGGAAATATTGTATATTAGAACTTGCATAAATTCTTAGAAGCGAAATCGTTACGCAAATAAATCAATTAATGAATTGAACTGACATTTGAGTTTACATCACTTTATGTATAAAACAAGTGAATTTGGAACAATTTAATTTATTTTAACTAACAAGCTGGGTTTTAATTTGCATCTTAAGTACCGCTTCTTACTCAGACACGTAGCTCGTTTTCTCCAGTTGGTTAAGTAGATTTTTGAGACGAACGTAAGGAGTATAAATAGGTTAACTGGAACCACGAAGTTACCTGTGTATTGTCCGAGGAGTCTAAGCACGAGTCTGGTCCTAAATGTGGCTGAACAAGCTAGACTACCGGTTCTCAGTCTTTTGACTAACGCGTACCATCTAAACAAAAAATAAAAAAGTTTAGTGCCACTACTATATTTTGCAATGATTATTTTTAAATTTCTCAATAGAAATATTAAAAAAAAATTTTGCCATTTGCACAACTTATTGGCTATTTATATTAAATTTGCACACAGAAAAATATTAGATTAAAAATTGATTAGCATTTTTACTACTAAAATTTAAGTTATAATAATTTAATTCTAAACTTTTGCGCCAAATTTGGGCCTGTTTAACAGAAATCAATTTCTTTATGTCTGTCTTGTTTTATTTTACTTAGTTTGTAAGGTTTTAGTTAAACTAACAAAGTTTTATTTTAAGTTTACTTTTTCTATCTCTTCTCATTTCAACTTCCCGTTAGAATAAGCGAGAGTTTCAGCTTTATGCTAATTTGAAGTAGAGCCAAGTACTATTTAAAAGAAAGGTAGAAACCTTTCAGGGTGAGAGAGTGGGAGAGCGTAAAGCCTAGCACAGTTAGCAATAGGTGGAATAGGTGATTTCTTCAACTGTGTTGGGAGTATGTGAGTTAATAGTTGTTTTAACTTTTGTGAGGTCATTATTTAAATTCTAAGCCGTAGCGCTTTTACGTGATTGCTTATTGAAGTGATTCCAAGTGCGTCAGCATTAGTTAAATCTTGCCACGCACCATTTAGTTTAGAGGCCAACCTCACGTCATAGCTCTGTGAGCAACGACTATTTAATTTCTAGTAAAGATCTTTAGGGATCGAGCAGTATGGGCCTTCATTTATCAGTTTAGAGACTCCAGCAATATATTTGGGTTTGTCCATAACAACGATCTGTCCACCCTTATCAGCTAATCAGCTTCAGCTATTGAAAAGAATTCTTCCTTTTCAATATGGATCACACATCAACACTGCTTCATCTTTTTCTTGTTTTCATTACATAATTGTCATTTGTAAAACCTATTAGCTATTTGTATTAAATATGCATGCATAAAAATTTGTTAGCATTTTAATTATCAAAATTTAAGTTATAATACTTTAATACTAAAATTTAGTGTAAAATTTGGGTCTGCTTGAGAGAGATCAATTTATTTACATCTGGTCTTATTTCACTTAGTTTAAACTGTAAATTAGGATCCACTTTTAATTTTGTTCTGTAGTTATTTTTCAAATATAACATGGAAGAAAATCCTTGTTCATACAAATTAGTTGTGCAAAAAGGCAATAAAAATTTAATAGCTTTATTTGAAATTCCTTTAAATTCTTTTTTACGGTTCAGCCAAAATTTAACAAGTGTGTTATTTATGGAATCTTCAGTTAGAGTTCGATCATAAATTATTCTTTTTCTTCACGAGATTTTTGAATTTAGTAGTTAAAAACATTTTGCGTATTACTTATTTTTCTCTTGCATACCACCTGTTGAGAATCGCTGAGCTAGACGAGGCAGCTTAATAGTTGCAGGTTAAATTTGCCATTTAATCCTAGTTTGTATAGGATTCCTGGATTCCGGAGAAGTTCTATCCAAAATGGTAGGATACGGTTGAAAGTTTAGACACGTTAAAATTAGATAGAATTGTATAAATCAGCGGTTCTCAACTTTTTCACTAAAGCATACCATCTAAATAAGAATTGAAAAACTTTAGTACCACCACTACATTTTTTACAACGCTTATTATTTTTCAGTTTCTCAGTAGAAATATTAAAAAATATAAATATTTTGCCGTTTACACAACCTATTAAATCATTGTGTTAAATATGCACACATAAAAATATATTACATTAAAAATTGGTTACCGTTTTAATTATCAAAATTTAAGTCATAATACTTTAATTCTAAAATTTAGTGTGAAATTTGAGCCTGTTTAAGAGAGATGTCTTTATGAGTATTTATGTCTTTATGAGAGAGTCTTTATGTCTGGTCTTATTTAACTTAGTTTTAGCCATAAATTAGGATGCATTTTTTATTTTGGCCTGTATTTATTTTTCAAATATAAAATGGAAGAAAATCTTTGTTTACACAAGTAGGTTGTGCAAAAAAAAATTTAATAACTTTATTTTCAGCCAAAAGTTAACAAGTGTGTTATTTCTGAAATCTTCAGTTAGAGTTCGATCACAGGCAATTTCTAGGAATTGATCTTTTTCTTCACTAGATTTTTGAACTTAATAGTTAAAAATACTTTGTTTCTTTGCGTATCACCTATTTTTCTCTTGCGTAATACTAGTGGTACGCGTACCACCGGTTGAGAATCGTTGGCATAGATAAAATTCTAGTAGACAAATACTGAGTTGTGAATTTTTATCATGAAACTGGCCTTAGTCACGCAGATTAAATTTTTTATTTTAATTCTCAAGTAGAAACTCATTAAATTTCAGATAAATTTTATTATGTTATTCTCTACATGAACCTTGAAATTTCGCTTCTATCACATGATACGCGGAGGGAAGTTTATTCGCACCTAATACGTAGAATCCATAGAGCTAACTGTAAATTTACGAACCTAGGCACTCTCAAATCTAACAGTAGGTGCCAAAAGTCGAAACTTGTGACACCTACTGTTAGATCTGAGGGCGATTAGAGAGTGATTTTACTGTTGGATCGAACTATGACACATACTGCTATAAGTTAACAGTAAAAATGAATTATTTTCTTGATCTTTATGTGGGTTATAAATTTTGTGGCCATGTCTTAAACGGCTTTATACAGAGGGTGTTTACACATTTTTACAAAGATTTCGACAAAGGATTAAAAAAATCGTTTCTTTTGAAATAAAAATTTCTGGGAGCGGCTTACTATTTAAAACGAAAAATATCATCTGTTACGTTTAAACTATTCTTTTTCAAAATACAGCATGTAAAAGAGATGTGGATTGAAAGATTTTTTTTTTTTTTTGCGTTTTTCAAAGAGAAATATTTCTATTCCATGATTCAAAAACGTCGTGAAATGCATGGTATTAAATCTTCTAAGTGAAAATTAAGCAGTATTATCAATCGGGAAGGGAAAAACCGTTAAGCATTACATATACATGATAAGAAGACTCCAAACGGGTACTCCAAAAAGGCACGTAATGTGTCTGATGTTTCTAAAACTAAATAGCTGGTAACAACAAAAAATTAGCAGACGCAGAAATCAATTGAAAAGTCCTTAAATATATTTGTAGCAATAATAAGTAACTTACCAAGATTTACAATTTAAAAAAGCTAAAAAAAAGTAATGTCCACCAGCATGTGGCTCCCCTTAGACCAATTTGTAAAACCTTGTGTGAAATTTATTTATGAGCAGATAGTTGGAAATACGTTGTACCCTTGATGAAGCATGGATTTACCCAAATGACAGCATCAGAAACGTTTTGTTTATTATCGAAGATGAGGAGAAAAAATATGCAAAACCTGGTTCCATTAATGCAAGGAAAGCTTCAGTAAGGGGTTAATGATTGTGGCAGGGTTCTCTTATAAAAGAAAATTAAAAAATAAGAACAGGCAAAAAATCAACTCAATAATCTGTCAAGAACAATTAATTGTTATTGAGTTGTCAGAAGTTTTACGGCCGGTATTTACAGCTGAAATTCCAAGAAATTCCATTTCTTTATTCGTCAAGAGAAAGCAATAAGTCATACTTCATTCCTTGAAAAAATAAAGAGAGATAGAGATATTGCATATATATATATATATCTTTTCAACCCATTTCTGCGAAGTGCCATAATGTTTCCCGTATAGACTATTGTGCCTTTGTCTTTAAAAGAGATTTTTCTAAGCGCAAACCTACCACAACTGATGGACTCTATAGTACTGTAAGAAGAATGGAAATCAATAGCCCCGGAAATTTTAAGAAAAGCCTTTCTATCATGAAAATTGCGATGTGAATCGGAAGTCTAGAGAAAAGGCTATAAGATCTAACATTTAAAAGAATACTTTTTGCATATTAAACATTTATTAAACATTCCCCCAAACATTCTAAAGATATGTAAACACCCTCTGTAAATGTCACGAGTACAAGTCTGTAAAACAGTGTTTTTAGAAAGAGGGCATTCAAAGAAATTTCATTTTAAAAATATAAATTTAAATTCTATAATAATAAAGATATCTGGTGATATTTAAATTGATTGATGCAAATTAAAAGGATGGAAAAAGTAAAAGGATGGAAATATAAGTAAAGGAGGTAATAAAAGGACGAAAAGTAAAAGTGATGGAAATAGGACGAAGAAAAAAAATGGAAATATACTACCAAAATAGCAAAAATCATTATATGTTAATTTAAGACATATAGTAATCGCCAACAGTTAGAAATAGTACAAACAATAATGAAGTCAAGCACGGTATTGCAAAACATAGCTATACATAATGATTTTAAAAGGGTTTCTAAATAAATTATTAAAATATTATACGATTTTTATATAACTTAAAAGGATTTACATACATTTGTGTAAAAGAAGTTATATAGAAGCATAATTAATTTTTATAAGAATTTAAAATTCTTCCACTTTCTTACACAACTTTTCCTATTCTTTCATAATTTCTAATTTTGCAATGTTATCTAAATGTACTATCTTACGAATATGCGAATTAAATTCTACGGCATCTATTGCCTCTTAGGCTACTCATAGTAAATCTTAGAATTTCTGTTAATACCATTACCATTAATAAATCCGCAAGCATTTGAACAATGCATTACGCAAAATTTCTAACGCAGGGCTTCAGGATCAATACATCGCAGCTTATAATAATATATTTTTACATCTAAGTATATCATTCTTTTGTCAAGATCATCTTTTCTCATTAATTTCAAAATAACCTTTAGAGTGAGGCATTTTTCAATTCTTATTCTTACGTGAAAATTGAAAATGATCGTTTTTTTAGATTGATATTTTTCCGATTATACTTTATAACAATTAGGCTCCTGACAAGGAAGCCTCCCTGTCGAAAAGTGAGCAAAAAGATATTTATTTCTTTCGTTGTAATCACGAATCAGATGACACCCCCTTACTTCTCTCCCGACATTCCCTCTCTAGTCTGTTTATCTCTATGAGGGTGTTTCGTATGATCGCTGCTTTGTCCGGAGTATATTTCATAAGAACCTGACACTGATATTAGTTTGGATGTTATTTCTTTAGCACTTTGATGAAGGACTGAGAAAATTATTATAAGCGTTGCCGTATTAAGAATAAGGACCGAGAAAATGACAGCAGAAAAATGGGGAAGGGGAATGTAACTGTTCAATTACTCAGAGTTATACTTACTAAATTACGTTTCTGTAAACCCAGTTTTTTACACAGTAGACTGCTTGTGAGAAAATTGGTGATAAAGGGGGGAAGTATTAAAAATCGCCAGACTGAAAAAAATATTAAAAGGAAAACTAATGAATGAAAATCTCATGTGTACACCACATGACTTCCTTGTACGGAACATTAAATTAAACGCATTTTTCCTGCATTTCATTTAAACTTATTGAATTAAATCTACTTCTTTAATAGCTCATAAACCACAATAGAATAAATGTATTCTTTAAAATTCACTATATTTATTTACCATAGAGACATTCTGGAGCTAGGTTGACTTAACAGCGTTACATCTCATTCATTTTATAACTCAGAATGCACAAACATTATATCATATGAAGAATTATCTAATCGTTACCACATGTTCTATTCAAACACTATAACAAATCTAAAACGACGTATAAACGAAATTAAACAAATAAAAAGGAAACAGTTTTTCGCAGACGGTTCAAAGCTGCTTGCCTTGTAGAGATATTAGGTTATTTCGGAAGCAGGTGACGTGAAAAATGTTCAACGCCTTCCCCGGGACTCGAACCACGGACCTCTGGAATACGCGCCCAGCGTGCTGATCACTACACCACGAAGGCATGGGAAGAAGGTAGGAGAAATACCTTATATACTCACCCTTTTAAAGGGCGACTGGGGCTCAGGGAATCCAGTCGCCAAATCTCGGTGGTGGAGAATCATCATCCCCCACCTTTTTAGTTCGGACGCCAGTGTAGAGACATTAGGTTATTTCGAAGCAGGAGACGTCAAAAATGAGCAACGTCTTCTCCGCGACTCGAATCACGGACCTTTGGAATACGCGCTCAGTGTGCTTTCCAAATTACACCACGAAGGCATGCGAAGAAAGTGAGAGAAATACCTTATAACCTAATGTGCATGCACTACTCGTAAACATTCTCCTCTGTCCGAAACAGACTGGCGACAATATCTGCTGCTAATACGAAACACTTATTTCCTCGAATTTCATTAGAGATATATTTCTCATTCAATTAATTCAGTTCTCACTTCGCGGCAAGGCAAAAATAGATAAAACTCAAAATATTTTCATTAAAAATTGATAGTTTTATTAAAATATAAAACACCAAGTACAGTTAAAACAATTAAAAGAACAATTTTTACCATTAAAATTACAGTTTCTACACAAAAACAAGCAATTCGGCTAGCAGGCAAGAAGACAGATTTCTCGGTGCACAAAATTAAAAGTTTCCGTTTGGTCCCACTCGGCAAAAAGATAGTGAAGTTGCAGAACATAATATAGAAATAAGGATAAGCTAATGTTTTCACAAAGGAAATTAATTAATTAAAATAATTTTTGATAAATTTCTTAGTTAAATACATCAGTAAATAAATTGTTCTCGTGCTCAAATTGTATGAAGTTATGCCCACAATCAACGCTGTCGACATACGTGGATAGATGTTCATATACAATATATGAACATATATATATATATATATGAACCTGCAGAATTTCAAGATTTGACATTAAATGTTCGATGCATGAGATAACAGTGACCTCTTCATTAGTTTTGTTATTGCATATATGATACATAAGGTATCCATATGTATATACATATGTAAATACATATGTATGCCTATACATATATACATATCGGTACAAATATACTTTAACAATTTTTAACCTTCCAACTAACAAAAAGCAAAAATAATATGCAGAAATCAAGGTGCTTGGAAACGTAAAAGAAAAAGAGAAAATAATTAAATATAATTTAGTTTTAGAAAGTGGAAGAGCCAAAAAAGTAGCTTGAATACAAGAAGGCACATTACAAAAGCTAGTAAGTTTTATTTTCTGTTTCAATGCAACTGAAAGGTTAAAAATTTTTAAAGTCTGTTTGTAGAAATTCATAACCTTTTATAATGCTGAATTTGCACTTAACCATATTTTTTTGGAATGACTATATGAGTTTTAATTGGTTACTAAATTTAATTAATTTAAGTTCCTTTCTTTCTCTTTCTGTGTATGTATGTACATGTATATAGACAGACGGATAGATGTATGCACACAGAGTAATTTATAGTGTTACTGAATAATAAATAATGCGTATTTTTTATTATTTATTACAGATCAGAAATTGGAAAGAAAGATTTTAATTCTGTGTTATTTTATGTGTTATATATAAAATAAATGATTACTCTGACTAGATTAAACTGTAACTCGTTTAGATAAACATTTTGTAAATTATTTTGCTTTTTAATGCTTACTGTAATGCTTCATAATTCCATTTTAAACTTTTAATATTTTAACTTTTCAATGCTTTGTAATTCCATTTTAAATTGCTTATGCTTTCATCAGCAAAATTAAAGTAATTTTCTTCTTTGTTTAAGAGTACAATACCAGAATACCCATTGTTTCTAGCCCACATTTATTGTCAATGGAACTTAAGACTCATCCACATCTTTTCTTCCTTTTAGAATATCAGGATAGTACAGGAATAAGCATATAGGACATTGGGACTCCATATGGTAATAAGGGTCCTGTTCCGTGATGCTACTGATTTGATGAAGGTGTAGAGTCGTTAGGTTATTTTGGAAATAGAAGACGCGAAAAATGAGCAATGACCTTGCCGGGACTGGAACCTGACCCCTCGAATACGCTCGGCCTGTGCTACCGTTACACTACGAAAGCATGCAGAAAGAGGGGAGAAAATAAAACAAATAACTTTAATCACGAACAGTTTATTACCATCAGTAGTAATTGCTCAAAACAGCAACCGCCAGCACAAAAGAATCAGTTAAAATTGACTGACTTCCTAGAGATCTTTAAAATCATAAATCACATCCACAGTATCAATCAAATTCTGGTGAGTTCTTCGTCAAACAAGAGGAACTTTAGATGCTTCTTGAAAAAGAAACCTTACATACTCCTCCTTTTTAAAGGGCGACTGGGGATTAGGGGACCTAGTCGCCAAATACTGGCGGTGAAGAATCATCATCCACCACCTTTTAGTTCGAGGACACTGTAGAGTCATTAGGTTATTTTGGAAGTAGAAGATGTGAAAAATGAGTAATGTTTTCGGAACTCGAACCTGGACCTCTCGAATACGAGCCAAGTGTGCTACTGTTACACCCTGAAGGCATGCAGAAAGGAGGGAGAAAATGCCCTATAAAGTTTCCTACAGAAGTTCTTGCTAACTTGCTAAAATATTTTCATACAGTTATTATTTGAAATTGCATGTATACTAAAATAAAGCTGTTTTCGTAAGAAGTATTGCTTACCAATATCTTGGTCTTGTTCCGAAAGATATTTGTTATTGGTTATATATTATTATTGGTTTTGTGATGAAACGTTGGATTATTTATGATGCGTCTTCGAAACTCGAGTTCGTTTGTAGTTGGTCTAGGACTATGAAGTGCTTGTGCTAGTGTAGCGATACTCAATCTTTTGGCTAACGCGAACCATTTAAACAAAAATTGAAAAACATTAGTACCTCCACTACATTTTACAATGATTATTTTTTAATTTCTCAATAGAAATATTTAAAATATATATATATTTTGCCATTTGCGCAACCTGTTTTCTATTTGTATTAAATATGCACATATAAAAATATTAGATTAAAATTGGTTGCAAGTTTAGTGTGAAATTTGGGCCTGTTTAAGAGGGATCAATTTCTTTATATCGGATCCTATTTCATATCATTCCTATTCCTTTATATCTGATTCCACTCAGCTTTAACCGTAAATTACGATCCACTTTTAATTTTGTTTTGTATTTTTTTTCAAATATGACATGGAAGAAAATCCTTGTTCACACAAATAAGTTGTGCAAAAAGGGAATAAAAATTTAATAGCTTTATTTGAAAAGTCTTTAAATTCTTTTTTCAGTTCAGCGTAAAGTGTGTTATTTTTTAAATCTTCAGTTAGAGTTCGATCAAAGAAAATTCCTATCAATTGTTCTTTTCTTTCACGAGATTTTTGAATTTAATGGTTAAAAATACTTTGTCTCCTTTCATACCACCTATTTTTTTCTCTTGCGTACCATCAGTAGTACACGTACCACCGGTTGAGAATCACTGTGCTAGTAGAAATGAGAAAAAGTAGTGTTCTGGAGATCCTCTTTCACCGCAAATACAGTTAACTGAGGACGAAATATTTCTAAGGATCTATATCCAGGTATGAATTGATTTAAATAGGAGTTACTGAGACATCTTTTCCTGTTTCTTACACTGATTACCTCATGGTTAGCCTTGGGGAACAAAGGTCCATTCGTTTTGTCCGATTTGATTTAATTTCTTATGGGCTTCTGTTTTTCATATATGACTTTGACCATACCTTTGGTTCATATTTTCGGAAGCTCCATCATTAGCAAGGGGTCAGCAATTTCGTTTCTTTCATTCTCTACATGGGCTGTCATCTAACGAAGCGAAAGTTTTAATTTAGCTACTTTCTTGGAGGAGATGAAAGATTTCTTGGAAATGGGTGTTTGAAGTTTGCTATTGTATGTGAAGAAACAAAGAGAAGGACTGTAGATAAAGAATAGAATCTGATTAGATTGTGAGATGAGTGCCTTTAATATTAAGTGAAATTTCTTTTGCCTTTTTAATTCCTAAAAGTTCCGCTTGATAAACTGTTTTACTGGGCATAGGCGCCCTATCCATTCTAATTTTAGATTTTTGACTTTATGAAAAATAGAGGCTGATCCCCCTTTTTTCATCTTCTTTTATCCCTTTGCATATGCTTCTGGGTAAGTGCTGATATTTAAGATCTTTAAAGTAAATTTTGATGTTAGAGGAATTAGCAGGGTGCCTAGAAACAGAGTATGAAAATTCAAAATTATTCGAATCTTATAACAAACCTTGATTGAGCTGTAATGTCTTAGATTTAAACATTCTAACTGCGAAAGAAAATATAAAAGAGATATTCCGAAGAGTACGCACAATTCAGCCTTAAAAATGGTGCCGAATGTTTAAATAAGTTGAGCGGGAAAAGTCGTTGGCACGCAATTGTTGCTTCCTCCTTTCTGTCACAAGAATATCCTAAATAGCAGTTCTGCAGTTAACAGTTTTCTTTATCACAACTTCTGGATATGAGGATTTAAGTCCCAATCACATTTCCTCATTCTTCTCATTGAGATGAACACATCTGAAATTTTTATTGTAATATCTCGGTGGTGTTCTATTCATTTGAATTTTGTTGTAATTCCAAGAAATTTTAATTTGCTTATGATCTTTTTCTATTTTTTTAATTTCAAAGACTGGGTTTCCTTATGTGGTTTGACCAGGCTTGTCAAAAATGATCACTTTGGGCTTTTCCTATGTAATGCTTAGTTTTTGTATGTTGCATAGTTAGTTGAAGAAAGTATGATTGGTATTATCTTCGAGTTTTTGTAATGTTCTTCCAAAGATAATCAGTGCGGCATCATAAGGGAATGCCAAGGCTTTTGCATGATTTGGCCTTTGATGTGATGTGATAAAGATGATGGCAATAATCTAGAGATCCAATCTTAAACAGATCTCAAACCTTGCGGACATCCTCTTGTATGGTGCGTTTCTGTTACAGTTGAGCATGTTTCTCCTCATGTGTAGCTAGTTCTGCATAATAATAAAGATGTTTTCCTATTTGAGAGCTTGAATTACGGCAGGATACAACAGGGAATCAAATGCCTTTTTTAAGTCGAGACAAATCAGAGCAGAACGCAGATTTTGGGATTTATTGTATTGTTTTGTCCTCAAGATGTCGTCTACAACATAACTTGTAGAACAATTTGGCATGAATCCATACGTGATTCTAGCTTATTATTTGAAATTTCTTCGATAACATCAGTGTCAGTGTCAGTATTAGCATCTTATGTTTCAGAGACAGATTGCTTTGTTAATACTTGTCAGTGCGATATTTTCAATATAATCTAAATAACTTGATAATATAACTGGATCCGATATAATACAATAATATAACTGGATCCGATATAATACAATAATATAACTGGATCCGATATAATACAATAATATAACTGGATCCGATATAATACAATAATATAAATGGATCCGATATAATACAATAATATAACTGGATCTGATATAATATAAGAACTGAATCTGACTGTATTTGAAACTGATAAAAATCAGTTCAAAAATTGCCGACTACTGCATTTCATTTAATAGATTAACACCGGTTATTTTCTATATGCTTCTGTTTATTACATTTCCGCTGATTTTAAGTGGCTTCTAGACTGAATTCTATTTAATAAGTTAACTTAGCAAACGCATTTTGTTTATTGTACATGCTTTTGTTTGCTGTCCCCCCCAATTTTGCAACTGTTTATATTGTATATTGAATTTATAATATTGCATGCTATTTTATTTTAAAACAAAATAAAAACTTAACTTATTGACCAATTAGTATGGCAGTTGTACTGTGTTTCATATGCATACCTCTGTTTATTATATTTTTTCCAATGCTTGACTGTTTTAAATACTACAGGTTATCTAAAAGTCTGTTAATCCAACTTTGGAAAATTGTGGAAATTTTAAAAGGGATATCAGTCGCAAATATTTACAATGCAGACTCCACAGTACCGTTTTCAAATAATACGTCAATTAAAATTTCAGTAACAGTGCATCCTGTAAGCATTAAAAATAGTTTCTTTGGTGCAAGATGGAGATGAGTTTGCCCCAAGCAGAATGAAATTTTGGGATTGAGCATTACTTCACAAATAAATCTCACGGAAGAGTTCTTTAAAAGCTGAAACAAACCATATCAATGCTCGGCAGCCTAAAAGGACAATAATTTTCCGCTTTGTAACCTGATTTAAGAAACTGGAAGTATTTACCTTAAGAAACAAAGTAGCTGCCCTTCTGTTCTGATTTCAGACAAAATGAACGAAAGTGGGAATAAACTGTTGCAATCACTTACGAAGAGTGTGTATAGATAACATCGCAATTCAATTTTTGCTTTGCGAAGTAACATTCAATCGTAAAAATTGATCCTGCTTTAGGAAACTTTATTTCAATCTTATGCAAAACAAATTTGGTTTTTTGAAGCTAACAGCATAAACGACAACAGAAATTTCAAGAGATATATTATTTGCAACAGAATAAGGGTGCCATTACTTGTAATAATATAAGGGTAAACAGTTTTCCATTAGTATCCAGTTTGGAATTTCCGCAGTTTTTGGACGTGTGATGCGAGCAACTTTGGAATCACCCGATGTATTTTCTTAAAAAAATTAATGCGACAGCTACACATGTACATTTTACATGTTTCTTTGTATTACCTTTTTTCGAAACTGTGAAGAAAATCATAAGATTTGTACGATTAAATCAAAAATATTTAAAAAATTGACGGAGATTACTGCATTTAATAATAACTTAACCTGCTTCTTCTCAATTATTTCTGAAATAGATATGGCAGGCTTAGGTAGAGAGAAAAATCTGATGTAGAGCCAATAAATTACCTTTATCTTATTTCCTTTAATAAATAAAACTTAATATAAATTATTTTGGAATTTTAAACAAGAAATCAGATCAAAGATTGCATAGATCGAGTAAAATAATGTTTGGAAATTTGATAACTTTTTATGTTTTGAAGATTAAATGGTAATTTTCGATAGTTCAAGAATCTGGCTAGATAAGAATCTCACAAATTAAGTAAGTTAAAAAATTACCTTAACATTTCGAGATTATAAGCTTTTTGTTTTCTAATATTTCAGTATTAACTCCAGATTGGGTTCCATCTGATCCGTATATTCTGAAATGATAAAAGTACTTCAGTGAGCATATCAAAAGTTTTATACACCAATATCAATTTCATCCATAGTCATTATTTAAAATAATAGTTAAACCACTCAGGTTGAAAGTTTGAGTGCAAAACGGATATATATAAATCTCTCTCTATATATAAACACGCAAATACATATCTCTATATATACACACATATATACACCACTGCAGAGTTGTATACCAGTGTACAAATGTTTTGCTGATTAAGGAGTACATTCATTAGACGTATTATTAGAAAATAAAATAAAAACTTAAATTAAAAAAAATTCAGTCATTGATTTTAGTTATCTAAGTTGATTTGTATATTGCTTAGTTGTTTATTGATTAAATCAAACAGAAGGAACTCAAACTGTTAAGCAATTATAGTTTAAAAGCTAAACCAAAGATCTTATATGATATTAAAGAACAGTATTCTGGGTGCTGGCTATTTGTCAAGTATCGTGAATTATGGTTGGCGTCAAAACGAAACGTGAAATAAAGTAACGTAATGGTTCATAACCTCTTAAAGACTTAAAAATGCTAAAACATTTATAATATTAATTCTTAATTCCTTTTCAAACGTGTTTAAGCCTGCTTGGCTTTTTTTCTGGATTGTGCAATTGGATTTTATCTGTAGATCAAATTGTGTTAAAATGAATTGCAATGTAGCAATGTAATGTACAATACGAGGTTTTTCCCAGTTTTTTTAACAATGAATTGGTTATAGTACCAGTTGAACGAATAAATATTTTCATTTAATTCATTTATTTACGGGGAATTTAAAATTATAAAGTAATGCAGTTTTCTATACGTAAATTTAAACGCAGATTCAGGATAAATAACACGTAAGTAGTGTGAAACGGAGAGTTCACGGGCAGGAGGCGGTGCGCGGTGCAAGCCCGGAAGTAGGT
>KK118149.1:400777-421291 GCA_000611955.2 Stegodyphus mimosarum | reverse complement strand
TCACCATGCATTTCAAGTGTCTCCCTTGTCCCACAGACACTATATGCTTCCAAATAACAATGCTTTCCCTAGAATTGAAACACAGGCCCTTCAATACAGCAGTCAGTAATACAAGCCACTATCTCACCTGGGTGGCAAACAAATATATACCAGCTTATCCACATTTCATTACAATGGGTACTGCAAAAATATTATATGGCGTAGGCATGTCATTTAGTCAATAAGCCAGCCTAAGAGTCACTAGCATACAATAATGTGGGCTACAATGAGGAAAAATTTCATACTTAATGATGTATTTAAAAAGTGGGTAGATGCATAAAATCTTACCTAATATAACAGTTCTTTAAAACATCGAAATATATTAGATAATAAACCATAGTTTCTTTCATAACACTTAGCATTTTTTTTCCAGCATTTAGCTTCCAAATATCTACAGACATGCTAATCGAATGAGAAATTTTCAGAACAGAATTCAGATGAATGTTAACCTTGATTTTGATACAGACTAGTTCCTTTTCATTATTTACAAAAATTGTTCACATTGACACATATTCCTAAACCTGGAAATTGCATAAGATGCAAATTTTGGGCTTTTTGAGAATTGCACAGGCAATTCTCATAAAAATTTGGGACATTCATTTCACTGAATCTTTGCTTAAAAGTTGGGTCACACTGCTTTCTTTTAATTCCATTCAATTGTTCATTACACATATTTGTGTGAATCATTTTTCTAAATAACGAATATCATAAAATCAAAATACACATATTGACTTACAGATGAACATCTTGACGATTGCTCAGGAGCAGAAATGTCAACATATTCTCTTAATTATGAGGCAATAGCTAATGAAAAGACAAAGACCCTACATAATACAATACCAAAAATCAAATAAATGAAAACAATACAAAATATCGGGCTGAATTTAAAAATTACAATTTTTATACCATGAATTGTGAACAAAAGAATTTATAAACATTTGCCTACATTATTTAGTAATTATTTATTTTACATAAAAATATGATAAGTAATTTTTATATTTTAAAATCATATTTTGAGGGATATTTTCTTCTTGTATATTGTGTGTGCTATTAAGAATTCCAGTAGTCTATTAATTTATTTTGAAAGAATAAATGTGCTCGTCCCCCACCAGCATTCTAGAATGTCCCTAAGCTGCAAAAAGATTGGGAATCGTTGCTCTATATACTATATTCAGTCCCCTCTTTTTCCCCTTTACGTATTCTTTCCCATGATTCCATGTGATTAGAAACTTTTTATTCATAATAGCAATGCATTCATAATGGCAATGCATTCATAATAGCAATTATTCATAATAGCAATTATTCATAATAGCTACAGATGTGAAGTATACTGTATTATAAAATGAGAAACATAAAAAGGGATCTGAAAGAAATAACTTATTTGAAATACAGAATACAATGATTATAAATATATCTACTCATAAGTGCTTTAAAACTGCAAAGTACTTCCTTCAGAAATAATGCTTATCATGTAATTTTTACCCTTCTAAATTTTTAGGAGGTGCAGTTAAAAATGGGAAGACATGATTACATGAATAAATATGGTATATCCAACTTCTATCGTGACGTCTTAATTTTATTGAAAGATTTGCATACATAATCCAGTAATGAACTGTACATTGTTCATCTATGAAATTCATTAAAATAAATTCAAGACTCATCAGCACGTTTTGAATTATTAGTGATAATAAATTATAAGTATTTCATTCATCAAAAGTCATTCACAATGATTTTACTGAATTATCAAATATTTTGTGAAAAGAAGAAAACATTTTAAATCCACTACTAAAAAATTTTCTCCGCAGCTTGAACCAAACAAGTAAAATTAGGTACTTTTCTGTTATCGGGACCAGATTAAAAAATGCATGCATGTGTGTATGTATGTGCATATATATATATATATGTACACATACACATGTATGTACGAACATTTATGCATGCACACATGAACACATATATCCATACATACATGCATTTCTGAATCCGGTCCTGATTACGGAAGAGTACCTAAAATTATGATCACTCATCTAAGCTGGGACTTTCAGGCTTTTTTTTTTTTCAAATTAAAAACAAAATCATAACCAGTTCTTTAATTTCAAAATTGATGGTAATTAATCATACCTCAGTTTGACCTTCTTGTGCACTAGCTTCATGAGCACTACTAATTGCCTGCAACAGAATGGTATCAATCAGTTGAAACTATAAATTACTACTGTTATACTTTTAAGTCAAAGAGCAGAGTTAAAAATATTTACATGAACATCTAACATGAAAAATTACTGCATAATTATCCCAAACGCATATCAATGTTCTAGCAGACAAGCGAAAAGTCATTGAACACTGGTAGTTCAACCTGACTTCGATTCCAGGTGAACAGGCTGGCTGTATGAGCATTTTCATGGTTTCAATCATGTGTAACATGGAGATGAGCCAGTATCCTTTAAAAAGCCCTCCATGAAGGCATACTTTCAATTAAGAAGATAGCTCTCACGTACTTTGCCCAAATCAAGGCACATATCACATATTATCTTCAGCTGCAAACTTTGTCAGCAGAAATAAAACTTTTTTATTTGTTGTGATCTATAAAAGCAAAATAGTAATAACCAAATATGACTACCAATAAATGTTAACCATTTCTTTCTACATGAGGTTTCTTAAGGCTGCTACATAAACTTGCGATACAGAATGTTTAGGATAGGACAATACAATTCATCAAGTGTAACAAAAGATTTTCCTGTAGAAAGGAAAGGAAGTGACTGTAGAATTGCCCCTCCAAATGAGTAGTAAGGAGCTGTGCATTCTTGACTCCTTTGATGAGAAATAAAGACTTTACTTTTCAGATACTCCAAAGAAGATACGCACAAAAAAAAAAAAACATTCACAATAAGTTTCTCTGTGAATGAAAGTTATCAGTTACAAAAGTGTTTGTTTTATCTTTTACCATACCACTTTAAAACAAAATGTATCATTACTTAATAGTGTTCGGATACTGCTGAATAGGTAAAGGCCCGTCACTGGGCAGGAGAGGCTCTTGAACATCCACATGTAGTCTTGTAATACAAAAATCTGACAAACCATTTCTAACAACAAGAAAAAAAAGTTGCATACTTATTCTTCAACAAATTCGACCCTACTTCAAAAAAATTTTATACTGAATCATTCCTTCCAAAAAAACTATCAAATTACTTTTAAATACATAAGTAAAAACAGCAAATATAGTTACAAGTAATGTATGTAATATAATTCAAAATAATAAATGCAATTACAAAAAACTTAAATATATATTTGCCATCAAAATTCACCATTTTATAATAATATGGCAAAGTTCAATATCAATTAATTGGCTCAAACAAAAATAACTAAATGACTATGTATCTAAATGCTAAAATAGTAATAAAAATTAAATATTCCTTACTTCACTCTGTGAAAAGATTAATGCTCTTTGGTCTGGATCTTGTTCTTTAGTATCCTCTACAAACTTTCGCACAGGTGAATCAGGACTCAAATTTAGATGTTCCATGCTATTAGCTACAGCATGAATTAAAGCTACTGTTCCACAAGCATTTCTTACCGTTTGCTTCATAAAGAATACATCTTTTTCTATATCTTGTTTTTCAGTTCTTGAAAGCTCCTCTAATTTTTCACAATATTCATAATACTATAAAGAAAATTTCATTACAAATAAAATAGAATTTTCAGAGGTAACAGTCAACACTGTAACAGTAATGCCACTGCTAAAACAGCCTTCAAATTAAACACATCATACAAATTTCGTACCAGCATCCTGTCCAGATTAACAATACTTTAAAATTTCTTTTCTAAAATTTTTCTTAGAGATTTTTTTTCTTTCCAGTATGATAACAGGATTTAATTATGGAAAGAAATCTGACAGCTGTTTAGTATTTCAATAAATATGAGCTTTCTTCAAAAAAAGACCAGACTTTTTAAATTGCATTCTAATGGCCGCAGATCGCATGCACTAGCCATCATGCGCACCTAAAGGCAGATCTTGGTAACATATCACCTTTTACCAGGTTCCAATCTATGCATTAGTTGTCAAGTAACTACCAACTGTGTGAGATTGTGAATAAACTACTTATTGGATAACAGAAAAAACAAAAATGAATTTGGTAGAACAACATGTCTACGTAAAATTTTGCATAATACTGGGGTAAACTTTCACTGAAACATTCCAAATGCTTCACCAAGCATACAAGGATGACTGAATGAGTTGAACACAATGCTAGGATTGATTTCAGTGTTTTAAGGTGGACAGGAGTTCGATTGCCTAAGATGCAAGGCTTGGACAACCTTCTAGATCAACAGATGACCAACATGTTCAGAAGGCATTGTAAATTTGTACCATGGGGCCAGATAGTAAATAAAGTAGTCTACCAGAGAATTTGAACATGATTAAGAGATACTGACCCTGGATAAGAACTGAAATATCGGGGAATTGGTCATGTATGTTGCATTATGAGAACACTCCAGTTCATATATCACTCCTTGTTACCAAGTAACGGACAAAACATCACACTTCCATTGTGCCCCACTTACCATACTCCCCAAATCTCTCCCCAGCAAACTGCTTTCTCTTTTCTAAACTTAAAACCACTTTGAAAGGATAGCTTTTCCCATCCCCAGAGGAAATTTAGGAAAATGAGACGAGAGTACTGTATGCCACCAAAAATGGTGATTTCCAGAAGGCATTTTAAAAGTGGAAGAAATGATTGACATAAGAGAAGAGTACTTTGAAGGGATAGTGGTTGAAAGTGTGTAAAATGAGTAGCAAAGGTGTTGGTCTTCTTTTAACAGTCCTAACATATATGAGATTATGTTTGCATCTGACAAAATATGACATTATGAATTTGAAAATAGGTCTAGGAATCAAGCCATTTTTATAACCTAGCTGCTGAAGTAGATCTGTCTTTTATCTGTACTTTTCAATTTTAGATCAATGCCTATTAGTCTTGATACATTAAATACAGTTCAAAGCCCAAGATCCAGAATCATTGGGATTTCAGCGATTTCAGAAACTTCCAAATTTTAGATCAAGTAAAATTATATGCAGAAGTTATAAAATTAAAAGTATTCCTTATTAATATTTCTTTAAAGAGGAGGTATTTTTCATACAAAAAAGATTTTTTCTGATTTATCATCAACTGAAATTATGATATGACTCAAAAGCTGAAACTGTGATATTTTCTAGAAACTTTCAAGCAGCGTCGAGTGCCCACAAGAGACAAAGAAATAATAAAAGAATGCACCCAAAAAAGAAAGTTACTAAACATTTTTATGCATGGGGTCTACTCCTCCAAACAACACCTCTAAACTTTCTAATCCTCATCATTTTCTACTTACACCGATTATACCCTTTCACACAGATACAGTAAAACTTTAAAAAAAAAAAAGTTTCTATTTTATCTGTTTAATACTGTATATCTCTTTTGTCTTGGATTTAATGATTTTTTATTGGTGTTATAAAGTAAAGCACAAAATAGTTTTGAAATTTAAATAAGCACTGATCTGTAATAAAGGAAGGAATTAATCCATGTTACATTAATTCTATTTGGGAAAAATAGTTTTGGTTTGTAAACATTTCAGATGATGAACAGCCTTCAAGAATGAAATGTTTTGGAACAGAAGTTTCACTGTATGCTCTGCTTCTTGGGATGAAATTGTCCCATCTCAAAGTGATGTAGTAGTAGTACTCTGATACATCATTAGATATCACCTCCAGAATAACTGAGGAACTGCACTATAAGCTACCATTGCCACAAAGTCCTTTCTCTAACACTGTATGTTTTTATGAAGTTGTGCTCAAACTGTTTCATTGCAAATAAGTATAACTAAGAAACAAAAGAACTGCATAAAATATGTTTCAAACTATAAAGCCCCGTTCACATGCAACACTCCTTCACACAGCTGCTGTTAGCAAGAGGAGAAAAAGAAGACAGGAAGGAGTTTTACTTTTAGGACCCATTTAGAAGACCGCCGTCTTCCTTCCCTTTACAGATACGCCACTGCGCGAACTGTTTGATTTCTAATAGTGTTTACACATTTTTAACGTTGTTTGTGTTGTTCATTTCGTAATCGGTACTTCCGTAATTGGTACCGGAACTTTCGTAATGGTTCCTGAAAAATTCGTGCATTATAATTTTTATAATTATAATTATTATTATTTTATAGGCTTTTATTTAGCTCACTCTTGGTGCTTGTCGCTATGATTAAAAGATGGTCATCGATTTTTAAATTGTTTCCGGATAAGAATCGAATTCAAACTTTGCACATATACTGCTTTTGGATGTGGAGTCACAATTCTGATTTTTAGAGGGTTAGATTTTTTCTTTTCAAGTTTTTCTTCTTTAAAGTTGAAACGATTTTTTAGAAGTATTTGCGTTAAATAAACTGAGAATCTTAGAACATTACTCTTTGTACCATAAGACATAGTGGGAAAAAAAATTTACCTTTTTTTTTTGGTTGTTTTTTGTTTTGTTTTGGGACAATTTTTGAAAATCGCTCGTATTTTTAAACTTTTTGACACCTATTAATTTTAAAATTTCATATCTAAAAATATATCGGTTACAAACATCCGAAATTTTTACAAGTTATAAAACAAACTTTCCGCATTTATAAAAATTATAAAAAAAATTAAATGGATGATTTTTTACTTTTTTAAAAGATATGCAATGAAGCAGAATAGGAAATACTGGTTTTTCTTGGGAATCATTACGAAATCTCATTACTTAACACTATTTTCATGATATTATTTACACTATATAATTTGTTATTGTTGCGAGGTGTTAGTTCAGCATGAGATCGGAGGTATTTCCGAGTTAGCTTTCTCTTAAGATGCGCTTTGCACTGCGTTGTGTTTAACGTTCTTAGTAATTTGAAGCGTAACTACTGAGTACACTTTGTGACATTCTAAACACTTGTACGAGTATTTCTGTGGAAAATTCCAGAACTTTGAAGTGTTTAGGTTGATAAAATAAATTTAAGGAAACTATTATCGAACCTGTGTGCAATGACAATCATTTACGAACTATTATCAATCTATTACAAACCTGTACGCATGCAACAATATTATAATTAATTCATGTATTAAAATTGTTTTGAATGTGTTTCACAAAACAAAAACATATAAAGAAAAATTCTACTTGCATTTTATGATTTTTTTGCAATCTTTCTGGCCAAATAAGGTTTTAAATGAAGGCTTGTAATTTATATTTATATTAACCAAATGTATAAATAGCACTAAACTTTTACATATATTTATGAACTGAAATTCAGTAATAAAATTTTTAGGAAGTTTGAAATGATTTAATGACTATTTAGACAGTTTGTATTCTTTAAACTGCGTTTTCTCAGTTTTAATTTTTTCTATAAATCCTTTTACATAATACATATATACATAAAACATATACAGGTATGGACTAAATTATTTTATATTTTTAATGCTTATTTAAAATTATATACTTTATAGAAACAAGGATGGGTTTTGCAAAATACTGAAAAGAAAAATTATTTGAAATGAAAATGTGATATTTGTTTTAAAAATTTTACATGGAAAAGTGTTTTTACTTTTTTTCTCAGAAACTACTGCATTAATTGCAAAATCAATCCTTGAAGTTATTAAGAATAATAAATACAATAAACAAATCTGGGGGGAACACTGAAAATTGTAGCAGAAGAAAGACATTTTAATTGTTAAATTTTTATTTAAAAACTATTTCTTTGTTAAAAATTAAAACAATTTTGTCGTACAAAAAACTTTTAATAATATTCATAAAAAGTAGATGAAAGTTCCTAAATAATAAAAAAAAAAAAACATTCAAAAGGTACCGAGCCCCATGTCGCTTTGAACCGATATGCGCGTCTGAGCTCCTTAACTTTAGTTTTAATTTCAATGATATTTCTGAATTATCAGCATCAGATAATGTTGTCTGTACTTGTTTATAAATATTAGTATCTTGTACAGTTCCATCTATTTTTGGGGGGATGCTATCACATCCGCAGACATCTATCAACGCAACTGTTTAGCTGACAGTCCAGCGAGCAGTCGATTGCACGTCAGCCATGTTGCTTACTAAAATTAAGTGAACTGCGCAATCTCGCAGTGCAGTATCGGAAATCTCCCCATTTGCCCTGCCCTGAGAGGTAGGAAAATTCTGTCAGGTTCCTCCTCCATTCCGAGAAGCAGTTAATGCTTCTTCGCCATGTGAATGGGACACGTTGGAAGAACCGGCTTTCGCCACTGGTCGAATCTGCTCATGTGAACGGGGTTTAATAGATTGCAGCAGAAACCCACCAAATATTAAGACAAGAATTAGGGAATGAAGTTATGAGTCACATTTAAACTAATGATGTTACTTGTCTTCTGTAGTTGTCTCAGTGACAGACACAGCATTAGTACAATTTGGACTTACGAAGGTGTAGTTTATTGCCAAATGTTGTAAACAATGAGAAAAATTAAACTGATTGCAGTAAATGATAAATCAGATACTCATTTAATATCTATACAACACAAGTTGTTCAATATACATACAGAGAAGGGATATAACATAAGTTTGTATTTATTATAGTATTCAACACAATTTTGTCAGCAATATATTTAAAATAATAACAGAATTCTCAAGAGAATTTATTAAATGATTCACCCATGGTTCACCAATTCTTGCCAACATCATAAAATAATAGCATCACTCTAAACCAAATATCTAGCAATCTTCTAATTTGACTACCCTCCTTCCTTTAGTCCAGTTGCCTCTCTCAAATGGCGACATCTGCTTATACGCTTTGCGAACTCATCTGCGAAGTCCACCTATGTCAACTGAATTACATTCGCATAGATGGTATACTTAGCAGTGGAATATCCTCTGTTTTATACACCATCCAAATACTCCATTGCAATGCACTGAAGCTCCAACTAGTCAGTTGCTGGCCCCCAGAAGTTGATTATTTGTATATTCTATCATAAAGTATGGGCACATACAATTTCTTTCCATTTGGACAACTCCTTGATGCATCAATTTTCATTTTATACAGCATATGCATAATGTACCAGAAAATTGATTTTTCAGACTCTTTCTGATGGCCAGAGTTCAGCAATGGCTGCTAATAATACCTCAAACATAAACTATAGCTCCTTTTTCATTGATGAATGATTGAAAACAGTAAGCATGACTATATTACAATGAAAACCATTATACAGACATAATGCAATTACAAGAAGCCAGTTAGATAGTTAACCATTTTGGCCTCGAACATTAGCAAGTCAGTAACCATTTGTTTCTTGCATATGTACATATCAATGACAGTTCATTTCTTGTCAATGGCACACACTAAATCCACTTCCTGACTACTACAAGTGAGAAGTTCCCTTATCATAACTCAAGTGGATTAAAAATGCAAGACTATCCATTGATGATCACGAATGTTTTTCAATGAAGATCACTGGCATGAATGTTCCAAGAGTCTGGTGAGCTGGGAATATGATGCACAGAAGCAAAATTTACACTTTATCTCGTGACAATCCAACAAAAGGAGCTCCGGGTCAAGATACACGAAACTTACACAATGATAACAAAATAAAGCAAACTCAATTTCTCGTATCATTATTGGACACTGCAGGACTTTAACACAAAACATTAATAAAAACATCTAAAATGAATCTAGTCAAAGGATTCAAAAGTGCATAGTTTTAGTCATAAGAACTCTATCTGATGAATAATTCAGTTTTTTATCTTTAATGACAAAAGAATCATTTTTCACTTTTTAATATCATCACAGAATGAGTTGCTATCTTTTCTTTAAATTGCAATATGTCCACAGAATTTAAGCACTGTAAAGATAAAATTTCTAAAATCTACCTAGTGCCACAGATAAGTAAGCTTCATTAAATCTATTTAAATTCGAATCATAGACTTAATTCTTAATTCATATATTTTAGATTACTTAAACAAAAATTTTTAACATCTCACATTTCAACAAAAAATTATATACCTTTGCACTTGTTGGAAACAAAAGCAAAACGGCAAAAGATGGACTTGGAATCATATGCAAAAACTCTTCATCCAGAGAAATAATATCAGATATCCCCCACTTCTTAGGAACACCAACATTTTCTAGAAACTGAAATTTAAATTCATTTGAACATGCATTTTTCTTCAAGAAATAATTCACACATACAAAATAAGGAAACATATTCACAACTCAGTTCCTTTCAAGTTATATTCTTTACATCCTTGCTAAATCCTTTTATACTGCTTTACAAATATATGGGATCAGATGCAGAGTATTATAACTAACTCACATTCAGAATTAACAGAAGGAACTAAGACTTCAGAAAACTACACATATTGCTTCTTTCTTATTAAAAAATTACCTATAAAATATACATTATTTATTAGTTTAAGAAAAATTAAAAATACTCCAGCTGCGCAATAAAATTGCATCTCCTTAACCCTTTCCAGTATACTTAAAATATTCCCTCTGTACATGCAGAAAAATTAAATGAAAAAGGCTTTATAGGTTACTGTGAACCTTCTTTATTTATACTAGATTGCAGCCCAACAAAAACCAGTGCATACACTTTAGCCATGTTTAGTTTTTAAAGACCCTCATTTTCTATGTTATTTTCTCAGCTGTATGCTCATTGCTTTATTCTGTATTAGTTTTAAATTTTCACCTTGAAATCTTGCCTAAAATCGAATAACGAACACCTGGCGTGCCCAGAGTGGGATCACTGAAACACTAAGACCAGACCAACAACTGTATTTTTGTTCCACTACAGTATTTTCTTCCTTGAGCTCATTCACAATAGAAAGGTGGGTCTACAATTTTTTTTTTTTTTTGAGGGGTTGTTTTGTTATCAACTAAGAAATTGTTGGATTGTTTTTCTGAACATCAGGGGTAATTTTTATCAGTTAGCTATTTGGTTTCTCAATAGAGCAGTTCTCTTTTTTTAATTCCACTTTCATTGAAAGAAGTTTTGTTAGCTCTACGTTTTGATAATTTCAGTTGTAGATGTATATAATAATAATAATACATAAATGGTATAAACAAGTGCTGCATTAATACATAAGTGGTATGAATTTGGCCAAATTTATATTGCATGCTCAATGTATTCAAACCAAGCAGAGGTTGGATTACATTAATGAACTTCTATGATCCTTTTTTATACAAAATTAGAAGATTTAATTATTTTAGATTTATCTTCGGGCTTTGCTCTATTCACTGTGCAGTTCAAACACATACCTACGTTTTTTTCTGTCTTTGAGGCATCAACCTGGCAGAGCAAACTCAGAACCTCAAGTGGGCCAAACAGTCATCGTTTTACAATAGTACAGGACACAAGGAGAAAAAAAAACCCATTTTCATACTTAACCCTCTAGCTACATTTGATGCATCTCAAATTTTCAAATAAATGTGTACCCAAAGGTATGATGTGTTTAAAAAGACTAAACACACAAAAATCTCACCTAATATACTGCAGTTCTTTAAAAAAAACAGAATGAACATAAGGATATCCGGGTAGTAGATAGATGCTATTGTTCCTTCCTTGCCTGAACACTTGACATCCTTTTTCCTGCAACTAGCTAATGTTTAGAGATATGCTACTCTAGAGATTTCTAAAAATTAAATGAATGCCTGTTAGCTTTGACCACTGGAGATTTGTTTCCTTCTTAAGGGAGAAAAGGTGTTTACACTGATAAGAAATATCGAATATGGAAATAACAAAACTTGCAGCTTCCTAGAAAGGCAGGTATTTATAAAATTCAGGGATAACTGCACTACTAACTTTTAGTTCATCTGGGACAGATTAATTTTTGTTATGCAATTTAATTTTTCAAAAGAAATATATTAAGTTGCATTTTTTCCTTGGATCCTTTTTTAAAAACTTAATATTTGGGACTGCATGCAGTGGAGTATTTTCAATGTTAGAGGATTTGAGCATCAACAAAAGCTGCAATGCGCAACTCTGAAAACAATAGCAAGGTAACGTAAATGAAAAAAGCTAAAAGCAATTTTTTTTTATATCCATAATATACAATCTAGTTATGAATAATTTATATCCTTTTATTATTCGAAGTAACTAAAGAACAATGTGCTTGTTTAAACTTCTGGCAGAATGATTCGTGACATCTCAGCCAACTTTCATGCTTGGCAGGATTTCACAATGATCCGATTGTGAAATCCTGTCTTTCATATTTAAGGCCTACGAAGTACATATAATTTTATATGTAGGCTTTTGGATATTCCAGTTGGTAACAAATAAGATGATAGTTTTTATAATTTTAGAGTAGATATTTTCCCCATTTATTTAGTTTTTCTAACATGAATTCCATTTTTTATATGCTCAACTATCTGGAATTTTTATGTATCCAGAATTCGGCATTTCCTAAGCTTTTGCTATAATACAGTGAATTTCAATTATAATCTCGATTTTTAACATTATGTGACAGATTGAGCTAAGAATTAATCTGTAATTAACAGCACCTATCTCATGATAGTGCAAATACTTTATATTATCTGCTACTGCGATGGCAATACTGAGAGTGACATATAACTGAAGTTCCATAGCAGTTGTAACAGAAAAAAAAAAAAAAAAGGTTAAATACATAGATTCCTGGAATAAAATAATGTATATGATAAAGTAATAGCAAATAAACATATGCAATTATCTATAATTATTTGGTAACTAAAAAGGTATTTCTTTGTTAATCTGGCTACAGCAAGTAGTTTGCCAAAATATGGCAACATTTAAAATTAATTTGATAGAAACTAAAATACTATGGCAACTTTCAAAAAATGAAAAACCACAATCATAATATATATATATATATAACAAACATCACAGAATTGCACAGTTTTGGCATTGTGCATTAAATATTATTATATGATGTATTACTGTTATTACAGACATTCCAAATTTGCCAATTCTCAAAATTAATCTTGCGATTTTGGCGACTGACTGATGTGGCCACTTTGACAAGGAAGTAGCATTAAAATTTAATAACTACATATAAATATATGTGTGTGTGTGTGCATGCACATAATTAAGAAATGAATATGAAAAATTATCTTCCAATCCACTATTTAGATACCACTACTTTAAAATATCAGAATTCTTATAACCACTGATAAAATGCTGCAAATTTTCTTTTCCTGTATTTAATAATATAAAAAAAAAATTTGGTTTTAAAAATTACAAATTGAATTAATGAAACATTTTTCATTAAATGCTACAAAAAAACAATATCAATTAATTAAGAAGTAAAAAGAGAAAATGTAATGACACATTCTAATTATTCTCACCCTCGGTGAAAAATTGCAAACTCATTACCAATTTTGGCCAGCATTTACAAACTTGCTGGCATCTAATTTTTCACCAAGCTAACATGCATATGTTAATAATCACTTTCAAAATGGCAGTACATTATGAATTGCATACTACAGCAATCAATCAATAAAATTTAAAAAGAACGAAATATCACTAATATGACACTTATTTTAATAAGAATTTTTTTTTATGCTGTTGATGTACACAGTGACAGAGTTTCAATTAAAAACCACAGCAAAGAATTATACATTGTTTCTGCATTATGCACCAGTTAAAACAGACATGTGCTATGCACATACCTGTGCTGCCATATAAATTCTTTTTAGCGCCATCAAGGGTTTCCCCATATTTTACTGACATACTGCTTTACCTCACTTTAACTTACAAATTCTGCAATTTCTAAATTCTGATGCTTGGTTTCTTCTTAAATTCTAAAAGTTTTGTCCCCCTTAAATATTGCCATCTTGTGTGACTGCACCATCCCTGTAGTGTCATGATTTTTTTTTTTTTCACTTTTCAGCACAGGTGTGGCTAATCAATATACCAAAAAACAAAGTGACAAATTAGAATTAAATTCAAAAAAAAAATCTGAAATGTTTCAGATTTTAAATTACGTCCAAAGGGAAGTTTATTTAACATTTTGTGTGTTACCTTTATTTGTAATACCATGTTTATCGCAAAATAATTTTAAATTGAGCATATCTTTAGAAATTTCGGTACACACTCTCACGCGCTGGAGATAAAAATGTTTTTCTGCACAACGTTGGTATTGCTGGCTTTGAAATCTTTGAGTTTGTTAATGAAAAATTCGTTAAAGTTTTAGAGAATATTGTTACGAATTTCACATTTATTTGGCTATTTATTTAGAACCGTAATTAAAATTCCTTTTTATTTTCCCGTGCAACGCACGCAGATGATTTTTAAAGAGAAAGCTACGTCAAAAAACAAAAGGTACTTACGTACTATGAGGACTACCTTGGCGACATTTGGAGATAAAAATCTTCATTGGCATTTTTTAGTTTATGTTTATAAATTAAATAAAGGAACTTCATCAAAGCAAATTAATTTAAATTCTTTTTAAAATGCAAGCCCCAATTATAAAAGAACAAAAACTTAAAATACTAAAATCCCGAATATATATATATATGTATACATATAAAAAAATGATATACCAAATACGAATAGAAAAAATTAATCTTTTTTATTTTTACTACTGTAAATGATAATTAACAATTATTAAACTTACTTCTGAATAAGCTTCAGTGAAAGTTACATAAATAAAATATATTTTTGATACATAATATGCGTACAAATTTTTAAAAAATTGAGAGGCATTTAGTGTTAACTTTAAATAACAGATGGCAGCACAATATTTTACAACAATTACAACTTCCTCATTTGAAGGAAGTTTCACGTGTTTCACCTAAACATAATAATCGGCGTAAATGTAGCAAAAAAAGCTGTGATAATAGCAAATGCGGGACTAGTGCGAGATAATACTCTTTATTTCAGCGCCCTCTATAACCTTATTAGGGTTAACCTTTTTTTTAGAGCCACCCAACCGGTATAGTGGTTAGCGTCGCCGACTGCCGTGCCGAAGGGCTCAGGTTCAAATCCTGCTTATAACCAATGTTAGGCTTAACCTGTATAACATACAAAGGTCGCCGGATTTGGCGAGATATCTAGGTAGTCGTCATAATACGTAAGTACCAAAAAAAAAACATGCATACATTTATGCAGATTTTTCATTTTTTAAAATTTAATGCAGAGCGATAACATTTAGTGGCAACAATTTGAAAAGTGATACGCTGTTTTTGTGTTTCCGACGCAAAATCGCAAAACGAAAGTAATAGTCCTTCGGGACTAAATCCCTTTGGACTAATAATCCTTTTTAAAACATTAATTAGCTCTGAAATAAGATACTGATCAAGTGTCTAGCACTGTGAAATACAGTACAATATGATACAAAACATCTAAAATAATTATAAGTATCAGAAGCTTCAAATATCATTAAAAAAAACAGGTGACAAACAATGTTTACAACTTATAATGTAATGCTGCTTGTCATTGCTTTTGCATAAAGCATGTCTTGCTCTAGGCAATGTTAAAACATTGCTCTTACATCAGACATTTTAGCAAGTTCTCCAAAACAAGAAAGTTATCATACAACAGGTAAAAGATGAATATGAAATGATCTTAATCATATGCCTTTCAGATTTCAGCTGACAGAAGTGGTCTGGTCATCCACAGAAACTTCACTTCTACTGAACTCTTAATACAGTTAAAGCATCTGAATTAATTCAATTCCTTTATCCTTATTTATGCATCAGCACAGCATTTTTCCTTTCACATATCATAACTTGAAAAATAAGTATTAAAAAGATCTTATAATGATTTGTATCTTACCGGATCTGTATTGTGATCCTCAGAGTACTTTACTGTTATCTTTCACAAATTATGTTAGGTTTTAAAGATCTACTGAATTTTAATTGGTAGAGCATAAATAGTATTTTTTCGGATTAAATTAAGAGAATATACTCAAAAACAGGAATCAGTAAATAAGATTTTTTTAACTGTTATTTAATTTCAGTAAGTACTTGAGTTATTTAATTAAAGAAAAACACATGATGCCTGTCTAAGCTTCATCCTAATTTTAATCAAGATGTTCATGAGAGAACAAAATTTAAGCAGAGCCAGTTCTAGGTCTTTAGTTCTTGTACCAGATTCTTTCTTGTATCCCAAAATAGATCATTAATTACATTACACATTATTAAATGATTTTCATGCACTCTCCTATGGCAGCAATCTAACTTTGTCCCTCCCCAAACATGTGATTAAATCTAAGAATTTTACATTTCTCTTTTCCTGCTCCTACCTTTTAAGATTTTCAGAATGGCAAACTTTAAGTTCTCCCTTTATTGTAACGACACCGCCACAACTGTCCACCTTTTTATAAGGAATTCAAACAGAACCTTCAGCTTCCAAAACAAATGTACCTTTCTGTAGTAGCTCAGTAATTATGCTTCAGTTTTATGTTTGATACTGTCATTGGTCATTTTTGCTATACATAAAATCCAAGAAAAATCCAGATATTGCACTGTTTATGATGTATAGTAGGCTATTTAATTCAATTAATCATCAATACTTCAAAAGCAATATACGGCATAAAATGGCAGTGAATCGGTGAAAATGTATATAAAATTACTACATGTCTACAGTTTACAGAGTGAATAAAATTACTGACCAAAATGAATAAACTTCATGGTAACCTTTTGTTATTCATTTTCATGGGGGTTAATTTATTGTACTTCAATATTTCAACTGCAATTTTGTTTTACATTTTTTTTTATGTTCATGCTCTCATTCTTCACATCATCTTTGGTTACTATTTGTCCTTCAGTGCATGTCATAATGCAAATGCCTTCTTATCCGACTTTAAGCCTTCTGAAAGGTAAATTCTGTTGTTTTAAAATATCGGTAATATATCCAACTATATTTTTTATCAAGACTTTTTGACCATAAAGCAACATTTCTATCAGCAATTCTAAAAAAAAAAAATACAGTGCACTACATTTACAGAAAATGGACTGCTTCATCTGCCATGTAAAGCATTGCAACTAATTACAGTTTTGAAAATTCTTGAGCTTACACTTCAGTTACTGATGGTATCAGAATCTTTTGAACCTCAATCACGTCATTTACATAATTTTCACCATTTTCAGATGCTTCTTTTATTTAAAAAAATGATCAACAACAGGCAAAATATTTGAACAAGTTCCTGATGCAACTATGGAAAAAAACAGAGAACAAGTCATCAGCCACCAATACCTTCATGAAAAAGTGCAATTTTGCCTCAAAGCAATTACTGGAAAATATAAATTAAATTTTCTTTTTTCTTACTAATTAAATAAATGTTTACATATAACACAATTTTTAAATCTGATGTTCAACCAATAAATGCCATTTTAAATGGTTTCTTAGTTTAACTGGCCAGTGTTCTGTCTAATGTCCAGTACAATGCAAGACAGCTAATCGGGATCTACGGTATCAAAATATAGCAGGTTTGATTCCTAGAAAAGCCTAACTTCATGCAATTTTTATGGTTTTTCCCTCAATTATACAAACCAATTTTCATTTGAGAAACTCAGCCTTTCTAAAAGAGGTATTATTTGTGCACCTTCAACGAAATTTATTTCTCGGACTGCAAGCGCTTTTTACTGCAAAAGAAAATATAACAAGGGGAATACTTCATTATAAATTAAACGATTTAAAAATACTATTACCTTATAAATTATAAATCAATAACAAATTTCAGAAACACAATACACACTCGTCCAATTCAGATAATTACCTTGTTCATTACCTGAAATTAAAAAACAGAATCAGAAATGAAAAAAAATTACTAATTTCACTCTACAACTTATCCAACTTATATAAGTAAGTATGATTTAGAACTCACTTCAGGATTTGATTCCAAAGGCAACCATCTAATGGAAGACATTGCTGGAACGTCTATGAATTAACCCTTAACTAATAAAACTAAGTCTACAGTTTTAAAATTATTCCACCACAAAAACACAGACCTAACCTAATACGATTATTTCAGCAGCCGGGCACAAGTCAAACTGACAGAAAGACAGACAAAATACTGTTTTGCAACTGCTAAGTCTTTCTGCCGACATTAATTAAGCTCAGATGTGAGAAAGAGAAATAGGATCACGACTTCCACGAATAAGTCCACGACGCTTATCTTCTTAGGGCAACGGATGCCTTAATAGAGAACTTTCTAAGAGAACTAGCTCGTATTCACATCACGCATGCAAAAAAAAAAAGCATGAAAATCAACCATACAGTTCGCCAGCGTCAAACTCCTAGCATTCAACGTGACCTTTTCGTGTAGATGCGAAGATTTGCTGAATTTAAACACCGAATAAACAGTATAACTCAGTATTTCAAAGAATAATAGGAAAAGAGATCATTCATTTTCCAGCACAGTAGTGAAAAGAGGCAAAACGGTTAAAGAACCGCTGTAAGAATAGAAATAATGCTAGGAACAGTAATAAAGTAGAGAAGGAAAAACGTTGCTTCAATTTTTCCGTCCTAAATAGGTCTCCTAATTATCCTTTCCCTATTAACATGCAGAGGAGTTGCTTTTTACCATATAATCCACTGTCCTCTTAATCACATGACAGATGGAAGAAGCGAGAACTGTTTGGTTTATTTGACTATGGAAAAGCACCTAGGGCTATCTATCTAATGCGAGAGATACTTGAAAGGAGTACTCTTTAAGCGAAACTGGCTCATAACCCCATTACGCACGGTAAAACCACGAAACTGCCATGCAGCCAGCCAGTTCGCTGGAATCAAATTCAGGACGAAATATCAGGGTTCAGGGAAATTTCCGTCGCAGCTGGTGCACTCTCGGGAAAAGGTGAGATAGGAGTTTTTCTCCACTTCTGTTTTTCCTTTTATTCGTTATCTCTATTTTCACAGCACAAGCTTACATTGATATCTACAATTACTAGTGAGATATTTTTATGAGAATTTCGATTCATGATTATTAACATTTCTTCCGTAGCTACTTTTTTTAATGTACTTTTTAATCTTAATTTACGTATTTATTTATTTACATGTTATTCACAATTTTAAATCGTAAACGATAATATCGAAAGCTTCTACACCTTATGATAATTAAATAAATGTTATAACATTATCATTTTCATAAATTAAATTTCTACATACATAAAACGATGCTTACTTTCATGAAATAACAAAATATTACTTATTTTTGTTTCGCATCTTCTCTTTTTCTTTTTTTTTTTTTTTTTTAATGTCAAACACGATTAGTACACGGTAACATTTCAGAGATGGCTATTTGAGATACTAACTAAAGGGAAAGCATGCACTATTTAATTAGTGCAATGTAACAATTTTGAACATCACAATTTAATCATGGAAAGAAAAAAAAGCAAAATTCTTTTTACAAAACAAACATAATTATTTTCTTTAAAACTCTTAATAATGAATTAAGACGCTGAAATTTGTTTCCATAATATCTTAAGAATTATTACTCTGGAAAAAATTGCGCATCTACGTGCAGAGTAACTCCTTCTTAACCAAAGGACTTGTACCAAAGTACGGTGTAATCAAATACCCTGAGTTTCTTTAGATGTGGGCAGTTTAATGCTTTATCAAAAAAGGTACTATTCATTCTGTGCAGAAAATTAATAATTGGCTCTATCTTTAAGTCAGTGTACAAAGTTTTGTTAGAAACTAAATAATATGCATTCGTGATTGTTCGTAGAAGCTTGTTCTGCATTACTTGTAGTTTTTCTAAATTTATATTCCTAATGGTAGCCCAGGCTGGAGAGGCATAGGCGAAAATTGGGCGAATGACAGCAATATAAAGACGTCTTTTTCGTTTTAAGTCAAGTTTGGAATCGGAGTTTAAAAGTGGCATGAGACTTTGAATGGCACCTATAGCTTTTCCTCTTGCTCTTGCAATGTGGTCCTTCCAGTTAAATTTTGAATTGTAAACAACACCAAGATAGGTTGCATTGCTAACAATGGGTACATTTGTTTTGAAAACAGTGAGCTTGGCAGTAATAGGCGACTTTACTTTCTTTTTCCTAATAATAAGTAATTGAGATTTACTGGCGTTAATGCTGATTCTCCATTTACTACACCAATACTCAAGCTGAGGCATGATATTCTGTAATTTGCGAATGGCGTGGTTTGCATTAGTTGACTTCACCGCTAAAGCGGTGTCATCTGCGTAGCACCCCAGAAAGTATTCATCTTAGGTAGGTCAGCAACATAATACAAGTAGAGAATGGGGCCAAGGATACTAACTTGGGTTGGGTCCCTTATCGCAGTCATGGACACAATTTATAGCAGAAGCCATTTTTTTATTGAAACATACAAATGTACGTCAGAGGATAAGGGCGCCTGTCCTGTGGCATAGCTTGCATACCCCAATTACTAATAAATACATTTTGTTGTCAAAAAATTAAGAGTTCAATAAAGAAACGATGATTACTCACCTTTTTGCAGGCTTCTTCGACCGCTTCAGTAAACGAGTTCGATGATGGTGAATATATTTGCTAAAAGATCCTACGGTTCAAAATACG
>KK118149.1:379707-400662 GCA_000611955.2 Stegodyphus mimosarum | reverse complement strand
CTCTAAAGTTAAAGTCACAGTTAGAGGTAGGAGATTGTTCGCGATATTCTCCCCCCTTTTGAGATTCAGAGATTTATATCTGAAGCTCAACAAATTCAAAGTCACAAGTTCATTCGTTGTATCTCTTTCAAGGGACGTCCAAATCGTGATATTTGAGTGACAACCTCATTATTATTAAGATGTTCAGGATCCCTTGAAGGATTTGCAGAAGGAGTTGAACAACAGTCACTGGTCACTACATCGGGATTATTATTCTTTAAGTTTGTCATTGTCTTTGAGTTCTAAAGGATATAATTTCTGGACAGGTCTCAAATAAGTTCCATGTTTGGTCTTGACTTCTGCCACACGTACTTTCCCATCTTTACCTGGATACATTTTAATCACGTTGGCTAAACACCAGTTGTTTCTTTTCACGTTATCATCTCCAAGAAGGACGATATCTCCTTCTTCTAAATTGTATTCTTTTACGGTCTTGTTATATTCTCTCAACTGTCCTAAATATTCGATTCTAAATCGTTTTCTGAGCTGTTGTCTAATTCTCTGTCTATAAGCATAACGCTTATTAGCCTTTTTGGAATCAATTAGATCTAAATCTGGAACACCTGATTCTTTTATTTCTTGCAAGAACATCATAGGTGTTAATGGTATAAGATCATTGCTATTTTCAGATATATAAGTCAATGGTCTATTATTCATGACATTTTCAGCATCGCAGAGTACTGTGTATAGGTCTTCATAATCTAGACGAGCATTTCCTAGGACACGTCTAAGTATGTTTTTTAACATGCCAATCAGACGCTCCCAGAAGCCACCCCACCAGGGTGCTGACGGTGGGTTGAATTTCCAGGTAATTCTCTTAAACGATGTTAACTCCTGTAATTTGGACCAGTCAATTGATTTCAATTCGTTAACTGTTCCCACCAAATTTGTTCTATTGTCTGAATAGATAACGCTAGGACGACCTCTTCTCGAAATAAATCTTCTCAAAGCTAGAATGAAACTGTCCGTAGACAATGATGTTACTAGTTCAATGTGGACAGCCCGATAAACGGCACAAGTAAACAGTACTGCCCAACTCTTAGATCCATTTCTTAAATACAGAGGACCACAAAGATCTACTCCTATGACTTCAAAAACAGAAGCTTCTCGAATACGATCTTCTGGTAAAAATCCTGCAGACGCATTAACAGGTTTTGCATTGTACCTTTTACAGACAGTGCATGTTTTTGTTATTTTCTTTATTGTTTTTCTACTCTTCAATATCCAATAATCTTCTCTCAATGCTGACATTAAATACTGAACGCCGGCATGTCCCAGATCTTGATGTTTCCACATTATTGAACTTTTAACAACGTTGGCTAATCTAGCACCAATACTGCAAGCAAGTAGTTCTAAACGGGGTATACTTGGCCTTTTAAGAGGAGCAACCTTAGATCTTGCTTGCACTAGCTGACAAGTTACTGCATTCTTTGCTTCGACTCTCAAGAAAATACACGTTGCATATGAAGACTGGCATGCATCGCAAAACACATGTAACGATAAATTTTCATGCTGAAGTTCTAAAACTGATAGTCTTCGAGGAATTTTAATCTTCTTGAGCTCTGACAGTTGATTTTTCCATTTCTGGTATTTTGTTGCAATCTCTGATGGCAATTCCGAGTCCCACGAGATTTTAAGTCTCCAACACTCTTGCAACAATAACTTTGGTATTAGTGTGAAGGGACAACTGAAACCAATAGGATCAGTAATTGTATGAACCAACGAAAGGATCTTTCTTTTAGTTATTGAAATTGTCTCTTGATCGGTAAATGTCTTAAAATCAATCGACAACGTATCATCATGAGGATTCCAAGATAGTCCTAAAACTGAAATTTCTTCTTTTCCTTCGCAGTGATCTATGGGAGAAGGTGGACGAGTGTGCACCCAGCCCCGTAGATCAAATTTAGCTGAGCTCAACAACTTCTGAGATCCTGAACGGAAAAGATTAAGCTCTTCAATAGAATTCACACTAGTTACGCAATTGTCGACGTACATCGAATCTTTAATTTTTCTCGCTAGTTCCTCTTCCTCAGTTGTTTGATCTAAATGGTGTGTCAATACAGCAGCTAGAAGGAAAGGACTACAGGAAAGGCCAAATACTACACAACGATGTCTGTAGCAAATTTCAGAAGCTGGGTTTCCATTTTGCCACCATAAAAACCTGAGAAAATTTCTGTCATTTTCATGTAAGCCTATTTGTAAAAAAGCCTTTCGGATATCCGCTATAACTCCTATCTTTCCCCATCTGAAACGGTTCAGGACTGAAGGAATGAGTTCAATCAAATTAGGTCCCTTTTCGATACAATCGTTGAGAGACACCGAATTACGAGTTTTAGCTGATCCGTCAAAAACTGGTCTTATTTTAGTTGTGGAATTTTCTTTTATGACCGCTCGATGTGGCAAAAAGTGAATACTTAAGTTCTAATCTTTATTCGAATCCTCACTCGAATTTATTCGTTCAATAATATTTTCCTTTTCCCACTCACGAAATACCTGTTGATAGGCTTCTAGCTTACACGAAGAATGAAGGGATCTCACTGTGTTATTAAGTCTTTTCCTACATAAATCTTTATTGTCTAACAATGGAGGATGGCCTTCCAACCAGGGAATTCTTACTTGATATCTACCTTCTTCATCTCTTTCAACAGTTTCCTTAAAATGTTTAAAAGCAAGCTCTTCTAATTCTGTTTTTGTTTTCTTTTCAATAGGGTCAGTTATTCCCAAAGAATCTAAACTCCAAAGATCCGATATTTGAGCATTGCTTACATGCAACGAGAGTACTAACAAGGAACTGTCATTTATGTTTTCATTGCTACCCTTACCCAAAATTGTCCAGCCTAAATTGGTATTCATGGCTACCAACCCCTTAGACAAATGTTTTATTTCCCCTGTATATAATTTCCCAGCTAAATCTGCTCCAATAAGGACATGTATTTCATTTGAATTCTTCTCAAATAGACATGAATTCTCATTTAAAGCAATATCGCTCACAAATATTCCAAGTTCCTTTAAGGCTGCTATACAGTCTCTGTCTCCAATTCTAGGAATATTCGAGCAAATTTTCTTTTGATCCATAGCCTCAAATTGTACCTGATATTTTTTATCAATACTAGATAGCTTCACAAGATACCTTTTGTGTTTTTCTATTTTTTCAACACCCCCAAATAGACCATGTACCACTGTTTCTTCTCCTAGGAACTTCAAACCCAATTTTTCAGCCAGAAATTTGCTTATGTAGCTCTTCTGACTCCCTGAATCTATGATTATGCGCACCAAATATTCTTTCCCATTTTCTGTTATATTAACAATTAAAGTTTGCAAATACACTTCCTTTGTGCAAGAATTTGATAAAACAGTATGTTCATTTATTTCTTTTTCACATTTAGCTTCTGTTTTATTAAGACAATTATTTTGATTTGAAAAACACATAATATCAAAATGTCGTCCCTTACATAGTTCACAAATTACCTTTACTTTACACTGTCTTGATAAATGTTTATTTTCTTTCAAACACCTGAAACAAACCCCTTTTTTCATTAAAATAGATTTTCTTTCTTCAATGCTAATATTGCGTGCATAATCACATCTTTCAGAATCATGAAATTTATTACAAAATACACAAGTACTTTTCATATTTTCATTCACCTCTGAACTCAATAGATCAGCGGAAGTTGGAATTTTTTCTTTACCCATTCGATTACAGTTTTGTTTATATTTTCCCAATGAATCAGCATTAACACATCTTTCGACTGCGTTTCGAGAGTTATCTGGCAAAGTGCCAATTTTCTCTCTCGCGCTTAACTGAGTGTTCAAAAAGGTGATTAAATCTTCAACTTTATATTCAGAGTTTCCTGTATATTTATTAAATTCAAAAATTAGATCTGAGGGTAAACATTTTAAAATCACAGGAGATAACAAGTTACCATAAGTGTCTGAAGAAATTCCAAGAGATTCTAAACTGCGAATTTGTTTTTGACAATTATCTAGTAAATTTCGAAAGCTTCTGACATCATTCGAATGTTTAAGAGTGGAAATATTTAACAAATTACTCATGTGAGTATTTATTAAAACATCTTTTCTTCCATATCTGTCAATTAATAATTTGACAGCCTTATCATAATTATCAGATGTAATCGAGAAAACGTTAATAGTATTTAATGCGGAACCACATAAATCAGCTTTCAGATAATTAAATTTATCAATTTTTGTTAGAGTTTCGTTTTCATGCACTGCAGATTCATATGAGCTCCAAAATGTGAGCCACTGCCTAATGTCACCATAAAATTTAGTAATTGTGAGCTTAGGAAGTTTGACATTAACACTTGCTTTGGAAACATGTGCATGAGACTTTGAATGGCACCTATAGCTTTTCCTCTTGCTCTTGCAATGTGGTCCTTCCAGTTAAATTTTGAATTGTAAACAACACCAAGATAGGTTGCATTGCTAACAATGGGTACATTTGTTTTGAAAACAGTGAGCTTGGCAGTAATAGGCGACTTTACTTTCTTTTTCCTAATAATAAGTAATTGAGATTTACTGGCGTTAATGCTGATTCTCCATTTACTACACCAATACTCAAGCTGAGGCATGATATTCTGTAATTTGCGAATGGCGTGGTTTGCATTAGTTGACTTCACCGCTAAAGCGGTGTCATCTGCGTAGCACCCCAGAAAGTATTCATCTTAGGTAGGTCAGCAACATAATACAAGTAGAGAATGGGGCCAAGGATACTAACTTGGGTTGGGTCCCTTATCGCAGTCATGGACACAATTTATAGCAGAAGCCATTTTTTTATTGAAACATACAAATGTACGTCAGAGGATAAGGGCGCCTGTCCTGTGGCATAGCTTGCATACCCCAATTACTAATAAATACATTTTGTTGTCAAAAAATTAAGAGTTCAATAAAGAAACGATGATTACTCACCTTTTTGCAGGCTTCTTCGACCGCTTCAGTAAACGAGTTCGATGATGGTGAATATATTTGCTAAAAGATCCTACGGTCATCAAAATACGCTATAAAAATTTTATATCTGAAACATTTAATGAAGAAATTAAAGATACAAGCACATTTCTAAAGAAAATACAGAAAGCTACTACGTACACACACTACCGTTCACGCGGCTAAGGCTACTATAAAGGGTCTCTAGTAGCTCTACACGCGGCTACATCGAAATCAAAACTTAGAGTTCCCCTAAAGTTAAAGTCACAGTTAGAGGTAGGAGATTGTTCGCGATACATTTCTTGCGTGGTTGCTAGTAAGTGAATGCTTAGTTAAATTTTGAAAAACGCGAGACCGGGTGGAAAAAAAAAAGATATATGTATCTTCAGCCAAATGAGCGATAAGTATGGCAACCAAGCATCGTAACACTGGCTAATCCTCTTGCGTTTGGCGAAAAACAAATTATGCCAAAGTTCTACCGCAACGATGCTTTCTGATTGGCTGAATTTCTTTAGTTCTTGGCGGGATTTTTAGCCGCTGGTGAGTATAACTTATAAACACTACCAAGACACCTTAGCAACGGGTTTGTTTTTAGTGTGATTCCTGTTGGTCTTGGATCCTGAAATGGAAGTATGGTTCTTTAAGGTTTGAAAATATTAGGAAGTATTTTCAGGATAATGAGAAAACAAAATTCAACCGCCAGATTCAAAACAATCGTGCAAATATTATCATATGTTGAGGTATGTTTTTCATTTTATAGCTGATGTCTAATGACCCTGGGATAAATCAAACGCATGCTGTGATTAATTATTGTTGCTAATAGATGCAGGAATACCTTGAAAATAATATGTAAACATTTCGAGACACTTGAATCTATTATATAAACACACTGTACTTCTTTTCAGTAAAAGGTGAAACTTTGAAACACCGAAATTTGGTACCAAACTTCCGAATTATTACATTTGGTCTTGTTTGCAGATATGTTATTGTGATTTTAATTATGCTATTAAACATAAATCAAGTATATCTGGTGACTTATCATATTTATTGGATTATAAGCCGACACTGACTGTAAGGTAACTCCAGAAGATCATAAAGGAAACTAAGTAAAATATCAATCATACGTACCATATTAATACCGATTCGAAGCTGAGGGATGCATTTTGTGTTTCCAGAAAAATAAACAAAAGATTTGCCCGCGATTGGGTAAGCATGGTAATATATAGTTCCGTTCTCTTCCTTTTTTTTAAAGATTTTGAAGCTAAGAATGTCCAAACTCCAGCTAAAAGATAAAATAAAAATACTATTTTATTTGCTGGTACTTTAAAGAGATGAAATATGCTTCCGACATGCTAGAAATGATATTTTTAGTAACAAAAAAATAACCGATTTGGAATGAATTATTTGATTATAAAAAAGTCTGGTAAGGCAGTTTATGTAAGGGTAGGGATGCTTTTGTGGAACTCAGGTGTGAGAGAAACTTCTCTGTGTTCACATTCTGCATAAAGGAAATGCAACTGAGTTCCTTAAAGCTCTGGAAACAGAACCAAGGATGACTGATTTGGATTATTTCATTTGGCCATCTAATATATATTATATCTCCCTATAGGAAAGGACAGTGTCAAATAAATGCAGTTTTATGTGCCAGATCACATGTATTGTGTCCTTTGTTTTAGTAGTGGTACATGGAAAACAGCTTTAAAGTAATTATATGAAATATTTAGTGTCCCTTTAAGTCTTGAATCCCTAATAAGTCTTGAATAAGTCCTTTAAGTGTAAGTGGCTATCTGTATTGCCTATTTCCTAATCTGCAGCTAGGTAGAGTTTCCTTATTGTAATTGGCTTGTGCTTACATTACACATTAGAAAAAAATCATCTACCCAGGCCTTCAAACCGCTAGTTCAGAAATTACAAACTATCAGTATTTTTTAGTTTCAAATGCCCACTGGTTAAATATTCAGAATCCTGGATTAATATCAGTCTTTTAGGTTTTTAGCCTTTCAGCCCTGTAATAAAGAAATATATCATGAATGTGATATTTTAGTATTTGAATTTTGTAACTTGAGCATTTCTTTCTTTGCTGACGATAAGAGATGATATAACTAAAGCACTCATTGGATTCCTGCCTAGTCATGAAAGAAAGTCAGGCAGTTGGGCATGTAATAGGATGCTGTGATTTGCATTGTAATGAAGAAAGCAGTGCTACCAAGAATTTCCCTTTATTCTTGAATGTTAGTTTAGTAGAGGATTCTGATGTACTTTCATGTTGTTATATGCGTTTTTAATAATATAGCAATAATTGACAAATGCTACATAGAACATCTGTTGTCCATAAATATGTTCCCTACTTCCAGTATGTTTGTTGCCTTTACTTTTTGTCAAACATTCCAAGTTTTCTAAAGTAAATATAATATTGCTGATTTTATTGCAGTTCATCTATCTCATTAAAGAAGATAAGCATAGTTTTAGACAATTATTTGATTTATTTGCAAATAAATAAATAAAATAACATCATACGAGAATGTTAAGGGAAATATTGAAATGCCAAGTGTAAGTTAAAAATGCAGGAGAGGGGAAGGAAAATCTAAATTGTAAATTAATTTATTACAGATTCTTGCTGCTTTGTTTGCTTTATTCCTTTGTGGCTCAATAATTAAACAACACCAATAGTGAGTATATATAACATTCTCTCGTTTTTATTGTTACATTACCTACTGTTATGAATTTGCGAGCATATAGATTTTACTTATTTCTGTATATTTTCCCAATTCAGGATTAGCAGCATACTGCTTTTGTATTATAATGATTTCATATGTAAGTAGTATGCATGATGCAAATGAATATGAGCAACTGATGAAAGAGTAGAAGCAGCTTGTATACTGTGGAACAACTATTGTAGTTCAGCTACTTTTGACTCTTAAGTAATAGGGGGAAAAAAAAGGAAAAAACATAGGAATGAAAAAAAAATATAACCTTTTTTCTATATATGATTGATTCAAGAGATCCAAGGACAAAATCAAATATTGTAGGCAAAATTTAAAAATTATTATTGATAAGCTATAATTTAGTACTCATCTAGATACAAGTTTTGATTTTATTATATAATAAAATCTAAATATCTAAGTAGAATGATATATAATAGTCTTTCCTGATAGCTTTATAGTTATATAAGGATAATACTGAAGTGTATGAAATTCAAAATAAAATGCATTATAGTGGACTGACATATTTTTCTTTTTTTTTTTTTACTTAATAGAATATTTTATTATGGTAGAACTATTTATTATATCTGATGCATGCATAAGCAATTGACAATTAGAATATATTAGATAAATATAAGTGCTGTAATTTCATTGCTGTATCTGTGTCTGTTTAACTATATCACAGTATTTCAATGGCAGAGTGATTAAAACCTCTGTACATTGGTAGTTTCAAGCAAGATTCAGTTTCCAGTGGAATGGAATGGCATTTCTATGAATTTTCTCACATATAACTCAAGTAAAATCCTGCTTCAAGAAAGGATTAACCAAGGCACACTTCCTGAAGCATATAACCTTGATGTGGTTTGCTGTAGCTGAATGCAAAATAGAAATGTATTATTCTGTATTAAATATTTATTTATTTTATTAATTATGTTGTATACATAAGATCCTATAGAAAACACTTAGTGAAATTTGTCATTTGTCAAATACCTAAAATTTAAATTCTAAGCATTATTTGGAATTAAAATTAGTGCATTAATTTCTTATTAATAACTGAGCTAAAACCATTGTACATAAATTGTCTAGTCATGGATAAGAGTAAATCATGCTCTATTTGTAAACTGCAAATTTGTAACATACATCCTATCACTGAGTAAACAAAGTGATGTTATGTGATAGGTTATATCTTTTGCCCTATAAGCATCAAGGGGTTTTAACATTTAATCCAAGAAAAGAAATATTACTAGAAATATGTTTCTAATACTGTTTCTTTTTCTTTTTTTCTTTTCTTTTTTATTAAGTCATAGTGAAATGGGACTAAGACTAATGAATAAGATATTGCTCTTTGTTTATATTTTGCAAAAGATACTCTGGGAATTTCAGTTTAGTTTTTTCTAATTTTTATAAATTTAGAAATAAAGGTATTAATATGTTAGATGTATTTTCATTATCAGATTTATTGATGTAGTATCTTTAAGTAACTTAATAAAACATTCATAATAATAATCTGAGCTGAACTTGAAACATAAATGCTGAACATAACATGTACCAAAACATATAAGCAAACTCTAGGGCTGTGCCAATTAGGCTTTGGGGCAGATAGCATGAAAATTTCTTTTTCTTCTGCCTGTCAACAAATAAATGAGTGAATGTTTTTCGACTTTTACTGGTAGAGTGGGAGTAGGGTTAGAATGGCTAGAATTTACATGTTGGCCAAATATGCCAAAAATGTAATCCTTTTCTATTGGTTTTGTCAAGTAACTGATGTGGACACTCTGTACTAATTAAGTGTCAAAAGACTGATGTCCATACATCTTTAATTAAAAATTTAGAAGTCAAATTTCTATCTAATCTCTCTTTTCCATTCAGTTATTTTTTCCAACAATATTGATACTGATATGAAGAAGCAGACATGTGTTTTCTACTATATCCATTGTTCTTCATAACATAAGCATTTTTTAAATATAGCAGTTCTTTGCTGTTTTAGATAAGACCAAAGTTATGGTTTTTATTGTTTTAATGTTTCATTAAAGAAGAAGGAAACTTGTATATGTATTTTCATTTCAATAGCATGCAAGGAGACTATATTGTGATATATAGATTAATTACGGCAGATGTGCTTTAGGTAACTTTTTGGATCATGGCGAAGCACTTAAGGGCTATCTGTCTAAAGGAAGGGATACTTTCATGGAAGATTTTGAAAAGAAACTTGGTCGTATTCATATTACCACAAAAGGAAACCATATGAACTTCATGCTGTGACCAGGATATGCTCACCAGGATATCAACCTGGGTGGAACTGGCAATGTTTGCTGATTTTCATGTGCTTGAACCTTTGTAGGCATTTAAGAGCTTTTATTGTATATCCTTTCTCAGCTGCAGTGAATGAACTTAAATTGCTTTTGAAGATGGGAGTGGAGTAAAAGTTGCTAAAAGCATTTATGCTTTAATTAAACTGTGCACCTATATCATTGTTTTTTGTATGTCGTTTTACTTGGCATGTCATTCTTTACCAATTTTATTGTAGTCTTGAGGGTGCTTACATATTAACACAACCACCTTGGTGCAATTTGGCAATTTTTTACAGATGTTACTTATTGGGTGCTAGTGAGTGTTTTTGTGATTTTTCTGAAAAAGATTCTCCAAGTATTTATATTTATTATAAGTTGGCAAACATTTTTAGCATATGAAAAGTCAACATACTTTAACAATTTAAGATACGTATTTTAACTATGAAGTAAGGATTAGGTGATACTTTCAAAAAATAAAACACATTTATCTCCAAATCTTTCTGTAATTTTCTTTTTTTTTTCCTGCAGTTCTCCCTGAGTACATAGCTATCTGTTTTTGCTTTAAAGAAAACATTAGCAAATTGCTAAGATTTGAGATCGCTCAAACCTCGACCACACCACTATCTACTACTTTCATCTCCTCGTCATTCTCTTTAGAGATTTTGAAGCAAAATTCTGTATTCCTACAGGAATTGTATTGCAGTTTCTTTCATTGCTGGCCAATTGTAGAAGTGCATATTTTAAAATAAAATAAAATTTAAGACAGAAAATATCAAGATTTGTCTCTAAAAACCATTGGAACTTGCAGTACAACAAAAAGAATGCATCTGAAAATGACAATGTTGCTTGATCAAAGGATTGCTAAGAGTGTGTTTGCCTGAAGAATGATTATGCATATTGTTGCCAAAATTTGGCAACTTCTGCAAAGAATGTTGGGAGAATACATAAGTACTGTCTTGAGAATGTCATAAATACATTGAACACTTGCTAATCTAAGTACTTGATGCAGTTGATATACCTTCATTTTTTTGTTCTAAGGATACTTTACAATACTGGAATACTGTTTCAACTGAAAACCACAATTACAAAATGTTACAATAAAATTGTTTACCTATACCCTCTTTGAAACAGTATGAAACTTAAAAACGCCACCAAAATTATATACCTGGGTTCAATGCATTAATGTGTTTTATTATTAATTGTTTTGGCAATCTTTTAGTCACTTTTCTTTGAAATCTCATGAAAGATTAATTTTTAAGTATTTTGTTCCCATGCATCCTGTAAATAAATTGTATTGTTATGCCTCCTGATCATTTTATGCTGTGACAAGTAACATATTAAGCATTTATTATTTTATTAATGCATCCAAGACATAATTTGACAGTTATAAAAACGCTTCAGAAAAGTTTATTAACAATTTTTAAAACATTTGAAATTCAGATTTGAAAAGAGATCATCGCAAAATAGATAATAACAACTATGGAATGTGAGTTCTGAATACACTCAATTCCAACTCATAGCACCATTAGTTAATCTGGGTATCTATTTATTTGTGTTAAATTTTGAAGAATAAATCCAATTTCAAAAGAAAACAGTTTTCTTATTTTATTTAGGAGAGCTGGTCATTTAAATGAGACCTGCTGGACCAACAAAATAGCTAATATGAGGATATTCAATGTTTAGAAATTACAAAAAGAAAATAAATTTAAAAATAGGTGGTTAAGGTTCACATACAAAGTTCTAAAAAATAACCAAATATTCATTATCACAACGAATCTTTTTAACCATTCCCTCAGAATTGAAAAAAGTGTTTGCATGTTATTTTCAGTTCTAATCATTATTATGTGAATGTATAAACTTTATTTTTATGTCAGTTACAGAATAAAAAATAAATTTGAAAACATCATTCTGAGCTCAAAATTATATTATCAAAAATTGCCAGGTAGTATATTGACTGCTCAGGACATTACTGAATACAAGAAGACAGCAGAGACAATCTCTTGTTTGTCATTATTATGTATAATCTGGTTTTATTTTTTCAAGCTATTTTATCTCTTAATGATATTCTCTAACAAAAATTTCTCAACAGTATATCCTGCAGATAGCTTTAAAAATATGTGAATATGTAGCATATATTCGATACATAATATTTTAATATTAAGCATTTTCTTAACTTTTATTTCGCATTAAGAAGACTGGAAGGAAGTATTTTAAGAGAGCATACCTGAAAATTTTATGACATATTTTATCACTGAAAGGAAAGGAAATTTGAAGCACCAATAAAAAATGTTTCATTATTAAATGCCTAATTCACTGTTCTTCATTTTGTCATTCATCTGAATGCATAATTTATAGTTTTTCACAGTGTAGTTTGACGTACTATGATTTCTTGAGTGTTAAAAAATTATAACTTTCATTATAAGGGTATATATTTAATTGGTTATAATGTTTTTGTCCAAATGCATACATCTTAATTAACTTGAATTGCCTTATTACATTCTATGAAAGAAAAGGTTGAGGGAGAGGAAGCTGTTAAAGGAAGAAAAGTTTTGTTTTTCAGTTTTTAATTGCCTTTAAACACAATTTCCCTCCATTCTGTATATTTCTTATAGAAATTAAGTAGCTTTTGATTAAACATACAATTTTTAAATAGGCAGGAAATGTGACTACTACTACCTTGGCTTTGATTTGTCTGCATGAAGTTCTGATTTATAATACACCTTGTTCACAAGCATTGATTGATGGAAAAGCAGTAAAACTATTACTGAATGTCTTGGAGACTAATTTGCTTTGTACAAGGAGATCACAGGTAAGTTCTTCTGAATACATGCAATTCTTTCTAGATACTGCATTTGTCTTCAAGATATAATATTACAAAAGTTATTTCTTATATATATAATTAAAAAATTTTTTTTTAAATAAAATAATATAATGTATAATAATATATATGTATTTTATGGCCAAAGACTAAAGTATAAAAAATTTAACTGCTACTTTGGATTTCGGCTGTTCACTTTGCAAATTCGTTAAGTGAAATCGGCCAAAATAAGATGCAGTAAAAAGTCCGAAATCCGGACATCCAATATCCGGCCCTCTGGACCACCAGTCCAAGAAGTAAATAAATATATAAATAAAAAAAATAATGTAATAAGAAAAATTCTCCTACCTGTTTACAAAGTGTAAGAATGGCGAATGTAATGTTCAATAAAAGAAGGCAAGTGTGCCATAAATGTGATTTTGCTCAGCATGACTGAGATTCCCAGCAGGCTTGTAACTTTCAAACACCTGCTGGCTAGGTAGTAGCCCCCAGGCCTATGACAGTCAATTGACTGACATAGTGTTGTTAGCCAGGATAATACTTTTGGCCTTTAAATGGTTGTGAAAGGGATAACACTTTTCTGTCTCACCTAAACAATAAGTGAAACCCCAGTGTTGGCATATGTACATGCCATTTTACAAGATTTAAACTGATGATTGCAGATTGAACTGATGATTGATTGCATTTAAACTGATGATTGACTATTGCAGATCACATACTTTGTACTATTATCTTTATTTCATATTTGATGATTTTTCCAGGAATATGATGTTTTTGGCATATGAAGTGTATATATTCCTCATTTAGTAGTGTAATTTTTAAATGCCATACTTTTATCATTAGGTATGGTTTCTTTATGACGGTTTCTGTGCACTGTAAAACTAAAATTAAATAAATAAATTGGAATAAGCAAACAATGTAAATAAATAAATAAAATAGTTGCATGAAATAAAGTAAATAAAAGCCAGTTAAAAAGAAAGAGGTGTTTCTGTCAGAGGTGTAAAAATCCCTTAAAACAGATAAATAAATTATCATAAAATTATGAGATGTTTTGCCATTAATGAAGTCTTTTCATAATATTTTGAGTGTTACATTACAATATACTTATCATCTACTTGTGTTGGAAACTATTGCTCTCATTACAAAAATTGCACTTCTTGTTAATCTTCCACAAGCGGAGTGAGCGCGAAACTTGGCAGAGTTTTTTTTGGCACGATTTTGATTTGGTTGTGTTTTCTGACTGTATGTTTCCTTGCGGCAAACATAGAGCTTATTTCGGTGATTGTAATGAGTGTGAGTTTAGTGTAGCCAGAAGATTTTTTTAAAATTTAATTTTGAAATATTGTATTTATTTTTAAAAATTTTACTATTTAACATTTGCAGGTGGTTAAGCTGTTCATGGTTCAAGAATTTGGATTTCAGATGAGGTGTAGTTTATAATTTATGAATCTTTTCATTTCATTTTATTTAGTTAATGTTTTTCCTATCAGTTAATTATTATTTTTTTTAAGTTCTGTTTCTAGGATGTAGCAACTGAGAGTTGTGGGATGTTTAAAGTGTTGAGCAAAAGTGGTTCAGTGTATTGAATTCCCTGCTTTAATGTTTTAATTTTTGCTTTAATGTTTGCGACTTGAATTTTTTGTAATGTATTTTAAATTTATATTTTTGTTTGTAGTAATTTATGCTTGTGTTGTATTTAGCATCATTTTTGTTTGGCGATGTTAGATTTTACATCGCAGTTTCTTTTTGCAGTTGGTAATTGTGAAATGATACAGTGATGTCAAGCTTGACATCGCAAATGAAAAGCGTTTCGCAGCAAAATAGTTTGCTGCCAACTGACCCCGCTTATATCAGATTAGCCACACTTCCTTACATTTGTGACAGTCCACCAGAGTTGGATTAACCCTTAAGCAAGATAAGTACATGCTTAGGCCATCAAGCAAAGTGGGTACCACAAAAATTACTCATGCCAGTTTTAACATGGAATGTATGGTGTTGCAAAACCAAGACTAAGAGAGAAGGGAAAAGACATGCATTATACTGTTACTATATATGACGATATCAAGATCTTTTAAGTGCTTAGGCCCTCTGTAAATCTTAATGTGGTCACCAGTGTACTGCAGTTTTCGTTTTAACAAGTTGTCTATGTTTACTGCATTGTCCCATGCCAGCAACTTATGTGTTGATTGCTAGTACCTGTAGGCCATGGTGATCTGTTGCTTTGATGGACAACTGTCTTTTTTGGCTTAATTTTATTCTAAAGATGCATCTAAATTTACTATACCACCTCATGTAGATCAAATATTGATTGATGCTAGTCACCAACAACATTCCTAGGCATCAGTGAGCTTCATTTTAATTTTAATTAAAGAAAGTTATATAAATTTACTGCATCAGTAATCTATGGGCTTTTACCACCAGGAATGGTTATCTGTTCATCACTAGTGATGAAAACCCTGCATGTTGACAGTCAGTGGTAGGTAACCGATAGCTCACTCAATACAGTAACTTTACATAATATTTTGAAATAAAATTAAATTGAAGGACTCATGGCCCTAGATGCCACGGCTGTGAGTGACCTAGGAATTGAACCACTAACTCTAAATCAAGCATGATAATAATTTAATTAGGTTTTTATTTTAAAATGAAACCAAAGTACACTGGTCACTTTCAAACTTGGTGACATACAAGTTGTAATTGATCTTTGTGTAGTGGTAGTCAACTCGCAACTTACCAGTATGGTGCAGAGCAGTAAATAAGTCAGATTTTTTTTTAAATCAAATTAAACCGAAGGAAGTTGGTAACCATTAAGACTTATCTCCTGTGACTTAGAATTGTCAGTCACCTGCATGTGGCAATGCTGTATTGCCACATACATGTGACTGACCACTCTGACTTTTGTAGTTTTGGCAAACTGAGATTTCTGCACGTTGTTTTGAAACACATGCTGGACACTTCAAATGGCCATATGCTGGTTGACATTGATTATGACTACACTTTGAATAGTTGTATGTGTGTGGAGGTTAGTATTTTTCTGTCTGACCTAAACCATAAGTGAAGGCCCTTCAAAACATATTTGTTTGGAGCGAGATCTTGCGCATACTGTTTTTTTTTTTTTTTGGCATAGCAGCGAATGGAGAAGGGAGAAATTTTCCAAAGAATTCAAGTTAATGGAACGTAGCGAATTATGCTTTTCCTTACCTTTCTAATTTGTTCCAGCTTATTATTTTTTTTTCAGGATGTGATTATTACAGCTATCTTATAAAAATTAAAGTTTGAGTATTCACTTACTTACTTTAAAAAGAATTTCTTATTCTGGAGCTGCAACAGGATCTGGAAAGTGAAAGTATGCTGTTTCAGTGTCAAGTAAGCAAAAATGGAATTGCTGCAAAAAGTAGATAAAAGCATATCCAACTCAAAAATATGCTAGGATTATGGCACTGGAAAGTCAACGACTCATTTGTCGATGAATGATATCAGTGGGTTCTGATTGTTTAATGAAGTAACATCAATATGCATTCATTGATTAAGAAATTATGTCAGTAAGAATTCATTGATAATCACACTTTAGAAAGATTTTGATTGGCTAAATACTAATTTGTCATCATGTATAAATATGCACATGTTTAGTTTTTGGTATTCACTGTATGACCATTTAAAAAAAATCTCTGAAATGAGTTTATTTATTATTCATAAATTATTTTTAACAGGCTGTAAAACATCTTCATCTCTGAAAACTTTTAACTGCTTAGACCAAATAGTTAAATATTTAACTAATTCATCTGTATAAATATAGGTTCATAGTAATATTATAATAACATGTGAACAGATTTGTGAATAATTTGTATATTTTTTTAATAATGTAATAAAAGATGATTCTTTTACTAGGTGCAAGCTAATTTAAAAATGTGCGTAGAAGAACTCTATGAAATGTGCAAACAAAAAATATTTGAATGTTATTTAGAAGATTAACCCTCTATTGCTGTTCTTACATGCAAAAACTGTTCAACCAATCAAAAAGTTTTGTTAAGAAATTTCATATCTAATGTTGACGGCATTCTTTATGATACAGTTTTCTGGTATGATACAGTTTGTTTATGATACAGTTTTCTTTCATAGAAGACGGCCTTGTAGAAAATCTTATTCTTGGATCTATAATAGAAGCAAAGAAAGGAATAGAAAACGAAAATATTTTTTTATTTGTAATGACATATTTATTGATAATAAACTGTATAAATGCCCAGGACTTATTTCAGTGGAACTAACATTATATGAATGTCATACTTATTAATCTTTATTTAAAAAAGTTGTTTTGTGTAAGGGAATTGCTGGCAACCTGAATTTGTGATAATGTATTTATTAGAAATGTAAATTTTATGAAATTTAGTTTTGTTGATAAAATTACTTGTGCAAATTTATTATGTGTTCATAATTAATTTATTTTATGATAACCAGATGATGAAGTTATTTAAAAATTTAAACATCATCTGAAAATTTCTCGCAAAAAATATGAAAAATATAATATGCAGCATGTAGCGTAGAATGAGCTTTTGTCAGTTTAAGTCAGCGGGTGTTGATTGACTGTAAGAAACTGACATTGTGTAGTACTTTCTGCTCCTAAATATGTAACACTTGTCACTTATGAGATTTCATTAGACCTAATTTGTTATCATCATAACCCATTATTAGCAATAATTTGCCAATTGCTATCATAACTTTGGTCATTATTTTTGTGAAATTATTTAAAGTATTTACTAAGTTGGTTGTCATTTCTTGGCACAACAGCGAGAAAGAGAGAAAGAACTAAATTCCGAGGAACGTAAGTTTAGTTTAAATAGCAAATTATGCTGTTCCTTAACTTTCTAATTTGATCCAGCTTATTTTTTGCAGTTTATTACTTTTACAGCTATGTTATCAAAATTAAAGTGTGAATTTTTTGTTGTTGAAAAGAAATTTTAATTCTGCTACTGCAGCAGGATTTGCAGAATGAAAGCATGTTTTGATGTTGATCAAGCAAAAAATGGATTAAGGCATATCCGTCTTAAAATTATTCAAGAATTCTGGAAGTGGAAAGTCAACAGTGTATAACATAAAAAGTTAGAAAAAGGAACTTTTTGACTGTTTTGGGGATTCTTGACATCCCATTTGCAATGAATACCAAGGGAATCATTCATTATGCTTAAAGTGATGATCATGACAAAGTGATGTTTGAATGGGTACGATAGCATTGCAGTGAGGGTGTGTCATTATTGGGTGAAGTGCTAATGACTCAAGCCAAATTATTTCTTGAGGAAATAGACTTGAAAACTAATTATGCTTGCTCAACAGATTGGTTAATCAAATTTAAAAATCAATATGGTATGAGGCAAATAAGCTTCAGCTGATACAGAAGCAGCTGGATGATTTGCAGGTAATTTATTGAACTCATAATAGTCAGAAGTTATCTCCAGAACAAATTTATAATGCTGGTGAAAGTGGTTCTTTCTAGCAATATGTGTGTTGAAATATCCTGGTGATCTCTGCAAAAAAAGGCCACTTAATCTAATTTATAGTCAGAGATTCTAAAGCAAGACTAACGATTTTGGCATGTGCAAATGCTGGAAAAATGCGCAAATACACACTTTTCGTGATCAGGAAAAATACATAATCATAGGCATTTAAAGGAGTAATGCAAATAAAAGAGCATGGATGACATAAACATTAATTAGTGATTGGTTAGAAAATCATTTCATATCCAAGGCTTAGTAACATTTGAAATCAGTTGGTGTACCAGATGATGTGAAAATTGCCCTTATTTATAGACAACATTTTGATTCATATTTCACTTAAAGCTTTTAGTAAAAGGTAACTTCTCCATTTTAAACTTGCTTCAAAATTGTACATCCACCATACGCGAATGGATTTCAAGAGTGCTATGCATGCAGTAGCCTTTTTAAAATCTGCATTAAATTTTCTGAATAGCAGCAAGACCATTCAAGAATTTTAAAACATTTTAACATAACAATCTGCTGAGTAGAACATCGCAAGACCCTAAGAGGATGTGTCTGCAGATATTTTAAAAAGTGCCTGAAACAGTAGTAGTCAGTCTATTTTTATTCCTGAAACTTTTGTCTCAGACACTGCGACAGCATGCACAATTCTTTTTCATTTCATATGTAGAACGTAATAGTGGTACATATCAGATTTTGGTTATCTTTAATTATAATAAAGTATAGTAAATGGTTTCCCATTATTAGATGCTATTCAACTGTGATTTAGTTTGCAAGTTCAAGTCTGAAAGAATGGGAATGAAATAAAAACCGAAAGTTTGTACTTCTGTTTTTGTTTAACTGTTCTTTGATGTTTTTTGTTATAGCTTAGAATTGAAATTTCCAGTTCTAAATCATCAATGTTGTTTGGAATTTAAACTTGATTACTTACCTATTTATGAATCCTGAATAAATGCAATTATTTATGGGGACATTTCAAATTCAGTGTCGGTTATTCTTTCAAAAACTGTTACCAAAGCAATCTTCTAGTACAGATTTGAATCTACAATATATAATTTAAAATGTATTACATTAAGCATTCAAAAATTTTAATCTGAGCAATGTTTTAAACAATATTATCAACAATGTTTTGAAAATTTATAGGAATTTTCTGCTTATGAATTCCATAGCACTTGGTCTGTCCCTTTCAAATTATAGCATATTGGGTTCACTACAATGCTGATGCAAATTTCTTTCGACATACCAAATGGAAAATCAGTTTTATAACTAATTACATTGCTACTCTGTGACATGATATTGTTGACTGTGATTTCATTTTCCCTTTTGAATGAAAGGCTTCTGTGTCTGATTATATACTTGTGTTCAAAATTAAGAGAATAATCACATTTTTTGTTTTCAAATTTCTCAAAACATTGTGGACATAATTTAAGGAAATTTGATGTAGTTACAGAATAATATCAGACTGCAATTTATACGATCACAGTGAAAGTATCCACTCATGATCATGAGTATTATTTATTTGAGTGGTAATGTTCAAATTTGATTTTTCAAGATAGCATCTAAACTGGGGCTAAAAGGGAGGTATGATCACTTCTAATATGCAGACAGGTCATACAGCTAGTTGCTGTACTATTAGCGGGATACATAAGGAGTTCCCATGACTGCCGCACTTGCTTCTGCACCAAAGCTGTTCTTAGCTCTTTGATGTTTCTTAGCGGTGGTTTGTGGATTGCAGTTACCTACCCAAGTGCATTTTAGACATGTGCAGTTGTGTTAAGGTCTGTAGATTTGGCTGCCCAAGCTATTTGCCTAATCTTCTCACTTAATTTATTCAAGTGCAAGTTAAGCTGCTTGTGGAGAAGTGTTGTCTTCCATGAAAAGGAAAAAGGGCCAACTGCATCCCTGAAAATGTAAGATTTCGTCTCTAGTATATCTGTGAGCATTCAAGGTGTCACTGTCAAGCACAGGGAGTTGTGTATTGCCATCCAATTTGAGATGCCTGTCTAAATCATCTGAGTTCCCTCTTCAAAGTTGTCCTTTTCCTTGATGTTGGAGGAATAGTATCGGGTCCTACATTTTCTCTAAATGAAAGAACACTAAGGATCAGTATCTAAGCTGAATCAAGACTCCTCACTGAAGAGAACGTGGGCTCAAGAAAGTTATACTGATATGCTTTATATCATGCCAAACATGCTATCATTGTGACAGAGCGAAGAGGGCACAGACAGTCGGTCTTATTGCAAAAAACTCTTTCTCATGAAACCTTTATAGAACAGTAACCTATGAAAGTAAGTTCTAGTGGCAGAAGTTAAGTCATGCAGGAGCTGTATGAGTATAGCTAGTATTACGACTGAAGAAGATCTTCCAATATAAACTAATTTTGTTAGCATCATGTACTTGAAACTATATAACAATGTAAAAAATGAACAGAATTCCAATCTCTTTTTCGGTTGCCAATTCCGCCAACTAATTAACAATTTAATTAGAAAAGGCAACAGGAAGTGGGAAATATAAGATGAGTGGCAACATTCTTCCACCTTTTGTATTGCATACAAACGCTTTAAAGCAATACAAAACAGAAACAAAATTTTAACAGATTTACATTACAAACCAAACAATCTTATACGTGACATTGCAAAAGTAAAGATTATTAACAGTTCACAAATTCAGTCTTT
>KK118149.1:365342-379663 GCA_000611955.2 Stegodyphus mimosarum | reverse complement strand
AATTAATGGAAGGCCATATCGAGATTTGTTTCCTTCCTCGAGAACATCAGATTCAGTAGGGCCCAGGTTTAGCTCAGCAAAATCAGTTTTTTGGGGGTCCTTGCTGGTAGGATCACCAGCACTAAGCTCCAGAGGATAAATTCGTTGTAACGGTCGTATAATTTCGCCAGCATGCATTAAGGATCTATGAATATTCAAAACTAGACTTTCTAGAAGAGGATGGTCTGATAGAACTAGAACACAATAAAGTCCTCTGGATCTTGACTGAGAATTAGTCTTGTTTGAACTTTCAGGATGCCATTTTCTATGAAAAACTGTACCGTATCCTTATGCTTCTCACGTATTTCATTCGGACTGCAGGATTTTTATTACAGTCCTCTGCCTTTTTAATCTCTACAGATGAAAGTGAATTAGCTAACTTAGGAGAGTTTTTCTTAATATTGTTGCAGAATCTGAGAACATAAGCCGTCATTCGGAGAACTTTCGTAAAGTACAGGAAGTGAAAAGTACAGGAATCTATCTCCAAATCTCTCTTCGTTTCCTATGGCTAAATTTATCGCAACTGTCTTACGCCGCTCTAGAAATGCTTCATCCGGAATCTCTGATATCTCTGAACACAGCCAAGATTCTTCGTCCTTATACAGCCAACTTGGACTCTTCCACTATTAGCTTTCAGGAGGTCCGACCAATCACAGCATCGGGTAGCTCGATCGGCAAGGTTGACCTCTCCAGGTACATGTCTCCAGTCATCTAAATTGATCAAATCCCTGATCTCCTTTACTCGATTGCCAATGAATGTTCTCTATGGCTGTTTTTCTCAATTCAACTTAAAACTACAATTGAATGAGTCCAAAAGTAGGTTTTAGAAGCAGTTCGTAGGATAGAATGCGCGGTTTCTGCTAATCGAGCGCCTAGAGCTGCTACCAACGATTCAAGTCGTGGAATTGTGGAATTTTTCATTGGAGCAAGTCGAGCTTTAGCTGCTGTGAGTTTGACTGTCACTTGACCTTCGTATTCACTTCGTAGAAAAGCACAAGTAGCTTAAACGTAGGCAGAAGCATCCGTGAAGATGTGCAGTGTGAAATCATCGTAATTTTCAGCAAACAATCTTCGAGGTATTATACATTTGGGTATCAGATGCATGGTTTTCTCCCATCGTCTATATTTCTGTTCAAGTTCTGAAGACAATACTTCGTCCTAGCCTATTTTTCCTCCCCAAGCTTCTTGCATGAGTAACTTGGGTGACAATAACGCTGGAATAGTAAAGCCAATCCGATCGGAAACGCTGTTGATCACAGATAACAGTACCCTTTTTTTAACTGGTTTATCTTGGGTACTATCTAAATTTGATAGTAACTTGCAAGAAAGTTCATCGCTGACTACATCCTAACTCAGACCAAGTACTGTTTGCGTATCTTGATCTTAGAGGCATTAGAAGCCCAACAGCGCAATTCAAATTTGCCTTCTTTCATTATTTCTGTGGACTGCGATTTCAGTTGTTCCAATTGTTTGATGCCATTTACACTCGTAACTAAATTGTCCACGTAGAATCTGTCTCTTAAATGACCAATTGTGTTCCTGAGGCTCTCTGTCTGGAATTTTTCTCTTTCTAGATGGTAATTTATAGTGTCGTTTAACAGAAAAGGGCTGGAGCAAACACCGAAGACTACTTGGCAATGACGATAAATTCTTATTTTTGAGCATTCAGCATTCTCCCACCATAAAATTCTTAAGACATCTCTGTCTTCAGTTCTCAAACGTATCTGTAGAAATGCCTGCTTCACATCTACAAGTACATCTATGGCACCGGAACGTAATCGTAACAGTAGAGTCGGTATTTGATGTATACGACTTGGTCCCACACTTAAGCATTCATTCAAGGAAGCAAATCCCGGTTTCTTGAACGAAGCGTCGAAAACTGGATGAACCTTCGTGGTACTGCTTGAGGGCTTAATGACGGCTCTGTGAGGGAGTTAATAAACTTCCTTGGCTAGCTGATTCATTGGAACAGCTTCCATAATGCCTTCTGACTCCCACTGTTTAAATACGTTATCGTAAGCTTCAAAGTAATTTTCGTTTATCAAACGCTTAATTGTTATACAAAGTCTGTATTCTGCTACGTCGTATTTATCATATAGAGCAGGATGTCCAGCTAACCATGGTAAAGTCACTTCATATCTTTGATCTTCACAGATCCTAATTGTTTCCTTAAAATGTGTTAACGTTCTTCTTTAACAAGGCTTTCATTTTTCTTCTGTATGGAATCTGTAATGCCCAAAACTTTTAAGTCCCACATTTTAGGCACCTCCATATTTTGCAAGCTTAATGTGACTTGGTTAACAACTTGCTTTTTCTTTTCTAGTCCTAAGATTGTCCAACCCAGTAAGGTCTCAACTGCAGATACCTCTGCAGATAATACCTCTATTTTCCAGTCAAAATGCTTCCAGTTATATCAGATCCCAAAAAAACTCGTATAGGTGGTGAATCTTTTTCAACATCTGTTAGTTTTATTCCTCAGGAAGCAAGCTGAGAAGGCATTTTTCTCTCATGGATTCTAGGCAGGGCTGAGCAAATCCTTGGTTGCTCGAGAAGAGACAGTGGGGTTGAATACTTGCGATTGAAGCTTTCTACCTTTACCATGTATCTATTATGGTCAGAAGCAGGAGAACTTTCTCCGCCAAACAATCCTTGAGAAAATATTTCTCTTCCAGAGGGAGAAAGGTTTAATTCTGCAACTAAATTCTTTTCGATATAGGATCGCTGCAATCCATCTTTCAGCAATGCTCGAACACAGACTTCCTTGTCGCCATTTTGTAGTCTGATCTGGTTTTGAGATATATTTCGTGTTCAGAGGGAAGATTTGTTAACAATGTTTCTGTAGGTTTCTGCTCATTGTCGGCCGTTCTATCCTTAGACGGAAACTTTTCCTTTCGTAAATCTGGGCAAAGGAATACATAATGTCTCCGTTGACAAATTAAACATCTAGCATTACTCTGACACTTTCTTGCTATGTGTCCAGACTTAAGGCAAAAGAGACAGCATCTTTTTATTATAACTTGTGATTTTCTGTCCCCATAACTCATCTTGGATAATTTTCGACAGTCTTTACTTAGATGAGGGCAGTCACAGAAAATACAATAAAGTTTTGCTCCAGTTGTGCTTGAAATTAACGTAGCCGCAGTGAGTTCATCTTTGTGGACCGATTTCGGACAATCTTTCCGAATAGCACAATTTCCCCTATCTTTACCGAATCCTTCACGAGCTAAACGTATCATCTCTTCTGATTCGACTTCATGGCGTAAAATGAACATCAGTTTTTCCAGGGATCTCTGAGTTGCAGCTTCATCAATATTTTCTGAAATTCTACTCCTTTCCCATGCTCGCAGAACATTTTCTGGCAAACATGACTTCACCAATGGCTCTAAAAAGTCAGGAAATTTTTCTTTTGTGTAACCTAAACTTTCTAATGCACTTAATTTTGTCTCGAGCATATCGTAGAGGATGGCTAAATCAGGGGCATTCTTCCCAGCCGTAGCATTTTTCAGAACCAGTGAAAGGAGATCGCGGACATATATTTACACTAGGAGATCCTCCCGGCCAAATCTTAATCTCAGCAATTCGACGGCCTTTGAATAATTTTCAGCTGTTAGTGGGAAACTGGATCTTAATCTAGCAGCTCTCGAATCAGGCACCATAGACTGGTATAAATACTGGAATTTGTCTACAGCAGTCAGTTCCTCTAAGTCATGTATTTTTGAAAAAATATTCCAAAATGTTAAAAATTCTTTGGGATCACCCGAAAACATTTTAAATTCAAAGTTAGGTAATTTTAATTGTACGCCATCACGCTCTGCTGAACGTTCTAAAAAAGATCAAGAATCTTTACTTAATAGCGTTTCTATCTTTGATTTAAGCTCAAAGAAATTATCTCTATAACCCTCTGCCGCCTCAAAATCGGCTTCGTATTCAGCAACAGCCTCAGTATTTTCTAAAAGTAATGACGAAATGTTATTCTGAATCTCATCTAAACGTAAAAAATTAACTTGTAACTGAGCGTTTAATGCGCACAGCTTATCGCCATCCTTCGCGTCTACTCTCGTCTCCAAATATTGCTTCAACTTATTCACCGTAGTCGCAAATGAAGCTCTTAACGACCTTCGTTTTATTTTCAGAGCATCCATATTTATATGTACACTTAAAGTAGTTACTTAAAATGATTCCTAATAAATTGTAATTTCTGTTTATACTGAAGAAATTAAAGTGATTATACTTTCTTAAACTTAAGTGACTTTTATCATCGTAAACAGAATAATCGTATACTTATAAGCAGTAATTTAAATCATTCGTACCTGTACACTTTTATAATTTCAAATTCTGAATTCTTCAAATGCAGAATACAAACTCTGTCCCTGTCACCGGACGCCATTTATTATGACTGAAGAAGATCTTTCAATATAAACTAATTTTATTAGCATCATGTACTTGAAACTATACAACATAAAAAATGAACAGAATTCCAATCTCTCTCTTTTTCCGTTGCCAATTCCGCCAACTCAATAACAATTTAATTAGAAAAGGCAACAGGAAGTGGGTAATATAAGATGAGTTGCAACAACTGACACCTAGCTGAAAATGCTACTTACCGATCTTCACTAGGCAACTCAAGTCTTGGACACCCTTGCTCAGGCTTTCTGGATATGGATCTGCTCTCTAGAAACTTGCAGATGACTCTAATGGTTAGTAATGCTTGTAACTTGAACTTGGGATCATTCTGCCTACATGCTTTCAATAATTTTTTACCTCATTCTACCATCTAAATTTTGATGGCTATTCATTCTACTGTATTACTATTGATTTTTTAGAAAATTTTGTAACGAACACTATGATTTTCGCCAAAATATGGGCAGAAAGAAACAGTAAAATAATAAATATACAAATGTGGCAATTTTCTTTGATTTAGGTGGAAGACTCCCGATTTCTGACTGCAGCCCTGTCAACTCGATTTGTAACATATTTTTCGTGACTCTTTCTCACTCTTGAATTTTCTCAAGATTTTTATTATTTTGGCTTAATATTTTATTACTTTCACCCCAAAACATGATTTTTGGCATCTGAAATCATTTACTTTTATTTTCCATTGCCCATTTTTTCAAAAAGAGAAAGGTGATGTCAGGCACTACTGCTATGGATATGAAACGATGTGCTTGAATGCATCATGATCCATTTCTCCAGTGGACATCAAGCACAGCTGAAGGAAATCTGTGAAACATCAGTCATGACCAGGAAGCAAGATCATAATAATCTTTGGTACTTCAGGCGTTACTCAAAATTGTGAGTTTCACATGCTTGTGCAAAGTTGTTTAAGGATTTGTATTCTTTTATCTTAGTCATATTTATGAAAAATGTAAAATAATCATGCACATATCAAGAAAACATATCCAAATGACTTTTCTTATATTTCATAAAGAAAATGTTATCCATTTACAGTATGTGTAATTTATCACTGCGAATTTTTGGTGGGGTGGCTGATAGTGGAGGGGCTGATGTGTCAAAACATGTGTACATGAAAACGCTAGGGCGACATAAATTATATTGAAAAAATAAATTTTTTTCTTGGAAACAAAAAGCCCAAAAGTTAGTAATACAGAATGCCTTTTTTCTAACCTTAGCACAGTTTGCCATGGATTGCCTCTAATCCCTTAAATTTATTTAGAAAAAATGCTAAGAAATACTTACGTGTAAGAACAAAAACGATTGCAATTGTTAAAGAAATTGCTGCGAAAAATAAATCTTGATTTACTGATTGTAAACAATCATACCAATGCAAAAGTGTATTCAGTTGTTACTTTTTTTAATCTAGCAGCTACAGAAACTGAGTATAGTTTACTTTGTGCTCACACTTTGGAAAGAGATTCAACAGGCATACAGTGAATATAACACAGCGAATTCTTAAAACTTTGAAGGAAAGTGAAATTCCAGTGGATAACTGATGCAGTAATGATCATCTTGAAAGTATGGTATCTTGAAAAAGGAGAAGTCAGCTAAAAAGGTTAGTTAATCAGCTAAGAAAGGTGTAGTTTACTGATAAATATTAATGAATTTGCTGTTGATGTTTATTATTATCTTGAAAAGAATTCTAAAAGAGAAGAAAAAACTGAAAACAATCTAACAGATGCACAGCGCTGAAGTAAGAAATTTTGAAACATGTATGTACATGCTGGTATCTTAAAAGAAATACACTCACTTCCAAAAGTTAAGCACGGAAAGGAAAATGCTAATTTCCGGAAGCCCAATCAGAATTGAAGAGGATGCAATTTGGTGCAGAGGTACATGGAAGTATGCAAATATGTTAGGTAACAGCCAATCACACTTTCATGTCAAGAAATATGCAAAAAAAGGCAGTCTTATAAGAAGCCAGCTTTATGAAGGGTTACAGAAGTTGATTGTAAGTGCAAATAGAAGGTGTTTAAAATTTCGTACAATTTGTTTTCAAGACTTACGTGTTTCTATGGCTTCCAGAAGACGAATGGAAGATTCTGAGCGCTGGCGTGATGTGGGGCGCATTGAAGCAGAACAGTCGATCACAGACGTTGCTCTTTTCTTCGGCGTTCATCATTCTGTAATTTCACGTCTATGGAAACAATTCCAAACCACACAAACAGTTGTCCGAAGGCCCGTAGCGGGTCGTCCAAGGGTTATAACCTTCGCGGAAGATCTATATATTGCTATTGTAGCCAAGCGGAATCGCAGAGCGACATCCACACGTGTGACATCTATGGTTACAGCGTCCATTGGTAAGGCGATATCTGCAGCTACTGTACGCCGAAGATTACATATGAGTGGACTGTACGCCCGGGTACCTGGAGTTTGTGTTTCTCTATCCGTCGAATCAAGAGGGGCACGATTTCAGTGGTGCCGGGAGCATGTCAATTGGAATGTGTCTGACTGGGGCAATGTCATGTTTGCTGATGAGTCAAGATTTGTTCTGGAGCCAGATGACAAGCGTATAAGGATATGGCGTGAACAACGAACACGCAATCAGTTCCAAAACATCACCGAACATCACGCATTCCGAGGCGGAAGCATTATGGTGTAGGCAGAGATTTCATTAGGATACCGCACGGACCTGCACATCTTTAAACGGGGTTCTTTGACTGCTGTCCGGTATCGAGATGAAGTCCTAGAACCCATTGTGAGATTGTACGCTGCAGCAGAAGGCCTTACTTTTGTTTTAATGGACGATAACGCACGTCCCCATAGAGCTTACATCGTCGATGACTACCTGGAGAGTGAAGGGATTGCGCGTATGGCGTGGCCAGCATATTCGCCCGACTTTAATCCTATTGAAAATGTTTGTGATGCTCTCGGCCGTGCTGTATCTCCACGTTGCCCACCTCTAGCCTCTCTTATTGAGCTGGAAACTGCTCTACAAGAAGAATGGCGATTGCTTAATTCTGCGGTGGTTGACTGCCTAATTGAATTGCTACTTTCCTGCGAAATGTTGTGTCAATCAAAGCAGTATTTGTTGATTTTTTTGCATTTTACATCTTCGTGCTTAACTTTTGGAAGTGAGTGTATTATAGAGACTTTTCAGCCAGTGTGAAGACTCATATTTTTTAAAGAAGTAAATTCGTCTAGAGTTCAGATATGACGCTTTATTGAAAGTTATGAAATACCCAGTGTAAATGAAGCTATGGCTACGACTTGCACATATTTACACAATAATGAATGAAGTACAGAAAAGAAAAAAAAAATCTTACCTTGTCTTCTCGGTAGTATGGTGTGTCACCATAGTCTTCGTTTTGGTAATCCTTCTTAAGGGATTGTCCAGAATGATATATGAAAACGTTTATTTGATACAGTAACACGCATGTAATTGGGAACGTGAATAGATATATTTACAATTTTTATAATTTTCAATAGAAGTTTAAGCAGTCTTTATGCAGGAGAGTTTTTACACTTTCCTTTCATATCAGCGTGAAGGATTAAAATGTGGTGGGCTTCACTGTTCCTTTGTTGAAGTAGAAACAGTAAAGAACATGCATCACCCTTGGCAGTGGTGAATATTGGTCATCATTATGTACTAATACCTTTACTTGATGGGCAGGGTCACAATCTGCAGCGATTCTCGAATTTTTTCAAACAGATATTTTCCCAGTGGTTTGGTGAGTAAGTCTGTGGTCATATCTAAGCTATTACAGTAGTCTAGGCTTAAGATACCATTTAACTGAAATTCGCTCAAGTAATGGTACTTTATATCTCTAGGTTTTGGTCTGAAACTATTTTTTTTTTCTGATTGTGAAAGTTTGATTCATAGAGAGTAACTGGTAGATTTTGTTGTAATCCTAAATCTTGAAGTAAATTTAACAGACATTGTGCTTCTTGAGCTGTATTGTGTTCTATTTTGGGTATGTACACACTAATCGATTTTCTGGTTCTTTTGTTGTTGTTTCCCCAATCTCCATGCTATTAGTGTAGGTTCTTGATTTTGTTGAAGACTTTCAAGTCTTCAATCGTATTTAAGGTATCGAATGACTTTCTTAACAGCTTTTGAATATGTTTTTCATTTCTTCTACTCTCTAGATTGACAGTACATGGCTATATTGGGTTGACTGATTGTTGCAATGTGTTGTAATGCCCTTACTGCCTGCCAACATTCTGTACTTTCTTCATATTCCAGTTTGCAGTAGTATGTTTCCATTAGAGTATATGTTGGCTTTTCATCTTGATGTCTGAACCTTTGAGCTAGTCCTTCGATTTTATTCTTTTGCGTTATAGCAAAGTTTGCATCTTTAAATCTTTTAACATTTGTGCCAAGATAACGGATGACTTGTCCTAGGTCTTTAATTTCCAACTTCTCATTTGGTTGTGAGACAGTTTTCGTTGCATCTTTCTTGCTTTCACTTTCTATAAGTATATTATCTAATGTAAGATTATATATGTGAATTTTCCATTGTTGTTTTTGAAACATAAGCATGGATCTGCTTTACTTTCGTGTAAACGATAGCTTTAGAAGTATTTTCCCGATTTTCAGATTCCAAGCTCTAGCTGCTGTCCATATATTAATTTCTTCAGCCTAACAAACTGTATTTTCATTTCCATCTTTTGTGTATCTTTCAGGCTGTGTCATGTAAATTTCTTTTTCTAATTCGCCATGAAGGAAAGCTACTTTAACATCTATATGTGTGACGGACTTCTTTTTATAAGAAGCTGCACATAAAAAGACTTGTAGAGGTGCATATTTTACCACAAGACCAAAGGTTTCATTATAGCCAGATTCAAACCTCTGGCTAAAACATTTGCAGCTAATCTTTGTTTGTATCTTTCGATTTTTCTTTCAGCGTTAAACTTCGTCTTGCAGATCCGTTTGCAACCTATTGATATTTTTCATTTTGGTAAGTCAACTAGTTCTCACGTGCCGTTTTCTTCTAATGAATTAATTTCTTTTCCAACAGCTTTAACTTTTTGCAGCTAAAGTTTGAATTTCCTCCCACGTTTTAGGTTCAAGACGGACTGTTAATTATGCGTGATATCCGTAGCGATCAGGAGGTCTATCTTTTGTGGTTCTGTTTGACTTCCTGAGTTTAAAGATCCATCTAGAGATTCTAATAGTTTTCCTTTTCAGGAACTTCATTTTTTATTTCTTCTTGTTCCAAGCTTTCTTCAGTGGGGTTTTCTTTATCTTGGTTAAAAGAGATGCTTATGGGTTTATTTGTTAAAATGTCTTTAATAAATCGTACAAATCAACTTATGATTTTATTTCCAAGATCTAAAATTCTGTAACCATTGCTTCTGCTGTCGTAGCCGACGAGTATTCCTTCTATAACAGCATCGTCCAGCTTACCTCTTTTAGATTTATGAATGTAAGCAAAAGCCATGCATCTAAATGTTCCTGGATGAGAGAAGTTGGTTTCTTGTTATTCCATGATTCGTATGTTGTTTTCGCATTGGGTTTTGCAGGTATACGTTTATGTAGATAATTTTCAGTCAACACTGCGCCCTGTGTTTGTGAGATTGACTCAAATCGTTTAAAATACATCTTGTCATTTCTATTAGACGTTATCTATGCTTTTGCTAATACCATTTTGCACTGGGCAGTGTGGTACAATTTGCTGGTGACGTATACCATGTTTCGCAAAGTATTCTTCAAGTTCTTTACTGATGTATTCCTTATTCGAGTCACATTTTAGTGCTTTTACTTTTCTTCCGAATTTATTGTTTGCAAGGGCAATAAATTGGTCTAATTTTGAAATTGTTTAATTTTTTTTAAGTAAATCACTGTACATCTACTGCAGTCATCAACAAAAGCTACGAAATACAGGTAGGTAACCAGTGACAGAAGGTGTTTACATTAGTTCTAAAAACATCAGTAAGAACGAGTTCGAGTGGTTCAGATGCTCAAAATTTCAATTCTTTTTGAAAATCTGTTAGTTTAAACTTGATGCATCGAATGCACGTGCTATCATGTTTACATTTATCTGGTGTTATTCCTTCGATAAGTTTTTTGCTTACAAGTTGCTAAATCGCGTCCTTGTTTCTGTGACCAAAGGCGTCTATGCCAGAGCCTAATACAATTTTTTTTATAGTATTTTTCCCATCTACAATTATATGAAAACGATTTATTGATTCAAATTCGGTAAAATATTTCTTGTTATTTGTTAAGTGATTACTTTTTGCGCTATCAAAAACATAACGCTCTGACGATTGAAGTACGATGTTGTTAGTAGACAGAGCGGTGACACCACATATGGAATAAATTGCGAGGTTGCATGCATCTTTTGCTTCGCGGCTTAGAGAATCCGTGTCGATTTTGCTGGAGTAATGGCTCGATTCATTCTTTTGTTTCGATTTCAATTTTAGATGAAAACATTCTGATCAATATTGGTTATTTTTATGATAATAAATATAAAATTGTTCTCTTTCGTTTTATTTCGAAATAAGGCTTTAAATGCCTTTAATTATGATGAATTATTTTCAGTTCTTTTATTGAATTCGTCGATTAATTTCCCCTTATAAACTCTGGCGTTAGTTCCGTTTCTGACCTCCCTTTAAGCGCGGTTTTTAGTGTGTCATATAGCTAGGTACTGAACAAAGCAAAAGTGCTGAAACAGGGTTATCTTTTATGTTCTGGTCTATTGTCCACGAGGTCTTATGTACTAATTAATTAATTATCGACTAATTGTAGTGGGTATTTGTATGAGTATAGATGTAATATGTACGAGTATGGATGTATTTGTACGCCTATGTATGAGTTTTGTAAGGGAAATTTCCTTCTTCAGACTGTAACATTTTTGTAAGAGAAATAATTTACGTTTAGAGGTAGCTTTAGTTGTAGTTTTGTATTTAAAATGAATTATCTGGTTATCCTCGGTAAATAAATTTAACATTTCTCGACAGTGCCGATCGCTTTTATTCTACTGTTTTGTAAGAGGGCTTAGAGGTATATTCTAAAGATTTTCCTTTGTTAGTAGCATTTGCATTTTGAATTTTCATGGTGAATAGTTAGTGGAATTCAATTTTAGAATATGAATTTGATTTAAATGCGACAGTTTTTATATCGTATATTTAATTTCGGTTTCTATATAAAACTACAGTCTAATCTATTTTTTTTATTTTTTAAGGGACTATGATCTTTCATTAGTCTCGTAAATATTTATACAATAATCGATGAATGTAAGAAAAAGAAAAAAAAAAATCTTGTCTTTTCAATAGTACGATGCGTCATCATAGTCTTCCTTTTAATAATCCAAAGAGACTGTACACTAAATGGTAAATGAAAACGTTTATTTAATACATTAACACGCATTTAACGAGGACATGAATACTTAGATGTTTTACAATGCATTTGATTTTAAATGGAAGTTTAAACAATCTTTATGCCAAAGAGTTTTTTTTTTTTGTTTTTACATTTTGATATGAGTGTGAAGGAGTAAAATGTGGTGAGTCCCACAGTTTCTTTATTGGAGCACAATCAGAAAAGAATGTTCATCGCCTATGGCAGTGGTGAATGCTTTTCATCACTGTGTACTGACATCTCTAGGCAGTTAGCTCTCGAATACTTTGCCATAATCAAATAAGCCAAATCAAACCAAACCACATCAGCACGAGCGGCCCAACCGGGATTGTGGTTAACGACACTGACTGCCGTATCGAAGGGCCCGAGTCCGAATCCTGGATGAGGCATGGATGTTTGCAAATGTATTGTGTTTGTGAGGCATGGGACCATTCTCCTCTCGAGAGACTGTGGTAGGGGAAAAAGGGTGGGAAATCATCGGACCCATCCCCCCGGGGTGCTCTATTTCAAAATTGGGTGGGGGCGAAACTGAGCAAAGTCGTATTTTCACCTGTAGGGTGCCCAACAAGCGAGATTAGTCACAAAAGCAAAAACATCAGCACGTGGTAAGTTCTACCGTCCCGTTTTTAGAGCACAACCAGAATGCCTTTGGCGATGACGAATGCTGGCCACCACTATGGCTTGACACTTCTTTTATTGCTAAAATGAGTGTGAGAAATATAAGAAAAATTCTTCATAATTGGGCAACTTAATTAGCAGCTGTAAGCAGAATACTCCCCCCCCAAAAAAAGTAGAGTTGATACAGAGATCTCTCGGAGCAAAACAAGAACAACAACAACAAAATCTTCGACAAGGGAAACTGCTAGTTATTTCAAGTGTTTCTCGGGAAGAACGATTATGTATGTTTTTATTCTGTGATTTTTGAACAGTTTTCCTCCTTAATTAACTTAATTTCTTGAACCCTTCTGATACTGTCATACGAGTTATCGCTCCGTCTGTGAAATAACAGCTGACTCAAAAGAAGTTTTGAAATTCTTTTTACTAAAAACAAATGTACGACTTGCGCTTACAACAACTTATCTTTACAGTTTGCGGGATTTCAGAAAACAGAAATGTGAACTCAAAATGAAAGGTAATTTGACGCTGAATCCAACCGCATAACAAGCACTGGCTCAAATTCTACTTAATTCGTTATTAAACTCGGCTAGCAAAATGGCTAACGTCGGATAACGTAAGTCACACAGCTGGGCGAGACAATAATACTACGGTCAGCGACGCTACGAAAACTCTACATTTGCTGTCACTATAATTTAAACTATTCTGACAAAGTTTTAATGAAGAAATTTATATTCTAAAACTAAACATTAATTCACGGCTTTCACAAAATTTAGCTCAATCTCGGGGAAGTACAATTGCAGCTGATGTTCTTGCTACAAAGATCTTGTGCTTCGGAAGTTTATCTTGCTGTCACTTCCTTCCAATAGGTTAGGCAAGGGTAATTTTGATCACATCAAGTATGTGAATACATGAAAAACCTTTCACATTCATCATTTGCTTTCTGTCCCTTAATTCTTTCTCCCGCTCTCTATTTTGTGTTGGGTGATCCACTCTGTGTCTTTTTTTGGTATCAAAATGGCTTCTATCTGCTATCCGATTTCCTACATGGTTAGTTTCTTAGACACACTAGAACCTCCACTCAAAAATGCTGAAATAGGGAGCTATTTTAGCATTTTTGCCTAATATTCTGCACTTTAATTAAAAATTTATCATCGTGCTTGTAGAGTTATTAGGTTATTTCGAAGCAGAAGTCATGAAAATGAGCAATGCCCTCTCCTTAATCCGAACCTGGACCTCTCAAATATCACGCATCGAGTGTGCTACCGTTACACCACGAAGGCATGCTAGAAGGATGGAGAAAATTAGTTATGTACTCCCTCTCTTAAAGGGCGACTGGGGATTAGGGGACCCAATCGCCATTTTCTGGTGGTGACGAGTTATTTTCCACCACCTTTTAGTTCGGGCGCCACTGTAGAGTCATTATGTTGTTTCAAAACAGGAGACATGAAAAATGAGCAATGCTGTCGCCGGGACTCGAACCTGGAATACGCGCCGAGTGTGCTACGTTATACCATGAAGGCATGCAAGAAGGAGGGAGAAAATTTACTGAGGAGCCTACCACTAACTTCTTATTACTTGTTATTTACAATGCACTAACTTTTACTACATAGCAATAACACAATTTTCCCTTACAATAACGTGAAATTTTTAACATATACAACTTACACAGTAAGTTTAGAAGGTACTTAAAATTCATTCGTTTGCATTACATTTACTGAATTTTAGATTTAACATACACTATATATAAACACGTATACTAATTGTTATTATTTTAATTATAGCTAAAATTTTCTGAATGTTCACAGCCTTCGGCTAAGCAAATGTAAGATTGTTTAACACAAAAAATATTAGCTACTTGGTACATTTTTAATCCTGGGACTTTTCCCTCTGTTTTATTCCTCCCTCTTCA
>KK118149.1:353821-365329 GCA_000611955.2 Stegodyphus mimosarum | reverse complement strand
ATCCGTTTAATTTGCGCACCTTCCGCTAACGTAGGCACAACTACTGTTTCCGCCGACTCTTGCCCTGAATTACATCTAATGGGCCTTTTCACAGCTCATTCCAGGGCCATAACACAGCTTTTATGAGCGGCAGGTCAGCCTGCTGGTAAATATCTTTTGATCTTCTCAACGATAGTTTTTACGGTCCCGCGATCCTTACATCCCTTAAGTATAATACTGCTTCTCCAATACGCTAAATCACAATAGAGCCTTCGAATTTATTGCTAAAATTTCCCGCATTGCCCTGAGGCGCAAAAGAGAGGAAGTATTTTATTTTGAATGCCTTATCTGTCATCTTAAATTCTTACTCTTGATTAGGAAATAATTTTTAAAAACCGAATCGAATCGAAAATTTAAATGACGTCTGCCTATCCTGAGTTCCAGTTACTCAAGAGAAATTGTGCAGCTACATGGCAATGAAATATAAAATCAGCGGTTATGTTTGACTTCCATAAATATTTCATTAGAGGTATGATTCATTAGAAGTATGATTCTAGTAGTAAAAATTCCTGACGAATTGTTATCAAGGTTGAAGAGGGAAATTGAAGATAATCCTTAATTTGCATATGAATATTATAGCTGCCAACTCTCCGGGTTATTTCTGAGACTCCCGTTTTTTCATCGCATCACTCGGTAGACCACCGAATCTTCTTCCGCTTTTTAATTTTTAATCTTTGTCAAGGAAACTGTTTCTCAGTCATAAATGAGCACAGAGTTGCAGTTTGACTTTCAGCTTAAATTAGATCTCAGCTCTTTCTTGGACTTTTATAAATCATATCTATCGAGAGACAAATATGCCTCGCTGTACAGTCATACATTATTGATGTCCTCATTATTTGGCAGCGCATATATTTGTGAACAACCATTTTCTAGAATGAAGCACACTAAGAGTAAAATTAGAACCAGAAAATCAGATGAGCACTTTGAGAACTTGCTGAAAACTGCAGCCACTTCAATTGAAGGAGACATTAGTTTTCCATTAGATGATCTCGTTTTCTTTTAATGCATTAGGTTCTCAAATTCAATTCCAAATATCCCATTAATTTTATGTTTTTTTGTTATCTTTATAAATGAGACTTATTATGAAATATTATGTACGAATCAGTGATTCACTTAAAATACACTGCTCGACATTGAAAATGCAACGCCAAGAAGGAGTGGTCAGAAATTTATGCAAATTTTAGAGTAGACGCACGCCACCCAGTTATGCGAATGTCATGAAATGCGCAGCTCTCCGACGCACGTGAAGTAAGATATAAGGGAAGGAACGTGCAGAATGGGCAATATTCGTGTCGTTATTTCTGCCAGACGAATTATCGAAGAAAGTTGGTTTTTATCCCGGAGGATACGTGTAATAGGAGAGAATGCCAGGCCGCCGTCAACGAAGGCGCTTCCAGTAGACAGACGATTTTACGAGGGGTATGGTGATCGGACTGAGAAGGTCGGGTCGGTCCTTACGTCAAATCGCAGCTGATACCCTCATGGATGCGAGCACGGTGCATCGGCTATGGCGAACATGGTTGGAACAAGGGAATGTGGGAAGAAGGAGGGGTGCAGGTGCAGCCAGAGTGATGTCAGCACGCGTGGATCGACGCATCCGCCGACAAGCTGTGGCGGTCCCGCAAGTCACTTGTACCGCGATTCTGCAGCATGTGCAAGATACCCTGGATATTCCTGTGTCGACGAGAACCATTTCCCTATCGATTGGTTGAACGTGGCTTGCACTCACGGCGTCCGTTAAGAAGACTGCCATTGACCCCACAGCATAGACGCCAATGTTAAGAATGGTGCCGGACTGGAGCGATGTAGATGACAGAATGGCGAAACGTCGTGTTCTCAGATGAGTTTATCCAGTGACAGTCGACGCATACGTGTGTGGCGTCGACGTGGAGACAGATCTAATCCGGCAGTAACTGTGGAACGGCACACCGCGCGACAACGTGGCATAATGGTTTGGGGCGCTATTGCCTACGATTCCAGGTCACCTCTAGTTCGTATTCAGGGCACTATGACGGCCCAACGATCCTTGAATAATGTACTGCGGCCGGTGGCAATCCCCTACCTTCAGAGGCTGCCTAATGCAATTTTTCAGTCACACAGTGCTAGCATCTGCCAACATGCTCTGCAAGGTATACAGGTGCTTCCCTCGCCGCCGTACTCTCCTGACCTGTCACCAATCGAACATGTGTGGGATGTGATTAGACGCCGTTTGCAGACTCTGCCCCTACCTCGTTCAGAAGACGAACTGTTGCAAATGGTTGAAAGGGAAGAGAGAGCTATCTCTCAGGACACCATCCGCACTCTTATTGACTCTATGCCTAGACGTGTTTCTTCGTGCATCGCTGTCCGCGGTGGTCCTACATCCTACTGAGCCGACGCCGTTCTCGCTCTGTATTCTGACTATCATTTTGAAATAAAGATCACTTATTGCTGCTTGCTTGCTCTGTCTTTTTTCCAAATTTCATCACTTTCTGAACACTCCTTCTTGGTGTTGCATTTTCAATGTCGAGCAGTGTATTTTCATATATCCTCTTTCTTATTAGTACACACTGCGCAAATTTGAACTAACGCTGTGACACTTGCGCATTTCTCACCTGGAGGTGAAATTCAAAAATTTCTTTCTCGGTCAACCTGAGCAAACCCGAAAATTTTCAATGAAACCTTGCGTAATTCACTTATTTTTTAGGTCATAAGCTGCTAATGTTATTAAAAATAATTTGAATGACCCAAAATATCTCATTTTTTTCTAATAGGGCCCAAAGAAGCTAAAAGTTTGGACATCTTTGTTCTAGAAGATCAAAGGGCGAATTTCTTAAAGGCATATTATTAGTGAACAGAGCCGTGCCAATACAATTTTTCACCTGAGGCAAAGCGGTAAATTCGCGCCCCTGTATATGATGCAATTTACCCGACGATTTGGGGGGGGGAGAAGAAGAAATAGATATATATACATTCACAAAACGAGCTGACTATATCTATACTTACCGAATAATCTAACACAATTGTTCATGATGCCAAATATTTGGAATACAGTGAAATATCAAAGAAAAATATTTCACTTCCTTGATTTTAGAAAGAATACAAAATCGAATGTGGCTGTGTCATTTCAACAGCGGTAAAATTTTAAAAAATATTTAAAGAATATATCTCCAAAGTCATTTATTTCAATAAACAATGAAAGAAACAGAATAATGGGCTTTTAAAAATCATTTCACTAGAAATATTTGCTTTGAAAATAAGAGCACTATTGTAAGAGATAAGAATAATATAGTATTTAATTTAATGGTGGCTAATAGGCAATGCTGGTACATGTATGTTTCTTTAGAAAATTATTTGGCATATGTTGTCCTATAACTAACAGTATCTCATATTTTAATACAAACTGTAATTTTGTTACATAATTTATGCAATAATTTGCTTCCACAATAAACTTATTACCGCCTCAAAGTCCAAATTTTACTATAGTCGATTAATCAACGAACCAGTTCTTTAATATTCGCATACCGTTTATCATTGAAACCAATTATAGCAAGAAATCCTTATTTGAGCTTGAAGAAAACTTTATTCGCTAGCTACTTCTTATTTAAATATGGCCAATAGATGGGCTATCAGAAAATGTTTTCATAGACTATAGTAGTTTTAATGCGTGAACTTTTGCTAATGTTAAGTGCTTTCAAAGTAATTTTCTTTCGCAGTAATAAGAAAGTATGCCAGTCTGGTCTAACTGATTTTTGTTTTGATTTCATTTTCGTTTTTCAAATCTTTAAATCAACTGCTTTATCGCCTTCATTTATTTCCCTTCCTTTATATTTCAATCTTTCCTAAACTGTATTTCTTACAATTCTTGTACAAGAACAGGTTTTTTTTAAATATATATTTTATACTGGTTACCTTATAATCAACGTAGAGGAACTAAACTTTTAAAAGATGTTTTTTGATGTCAATATCAGTTATATTAAATTTAGTCACAACGGTTTGTCCTAACTCTTCCAACCTCCTTTTCTATTTTATGACGCTAAATTAATTTTATTATTTCATTATATACAATAAAACAAGTAAAAAAAGAAAGAGAAAGAAGTTATGTCTTACCTTAGATATTTTAGCATTCCAGGCATAACAAAGAATGAAATAGACTAATACACGATTCATTTAATCAGTCCAAGAATGTGTTTCAGAAATAATCGTGAGTACAACCAACTGCACACTTCCGTCGCAAATTCGGTATGGATAACAACCTTGCACCATGGGTCTTGTTCAACAACAAATTTTACACAAAAGAAGAAAAGCCTGATAATATATAGAACATTTGGTCTGCAAATATCTTCAGTTAATTTTTCGGTGCTATTCGAGTCGGGTTTTATGCCTTAGGTCAGCGATTCTCAACCGGTGGTACGCGTACCATTGGTAGTACGCAAAGAAAATAAGTATTTCTAACTATTTAAATTCAAAAGTTTCGTGAAAGAAAAGGACAACTGATAGAAATTTTCTGTGATTGAACTCTGACTGAAGATTTCAAAAATAACACACTTGTTAATTTTAGGCTGAACTGAAAAAGGAATTTACAGGCATTTCAAAAAAGCTATTAAATTTTTATTCCCTTTTTGCATAACCTATTTGAGTGAACATGGATTTTCTTTCATGTTATATTTGAAAAAAAAAATACTGAACAAAATTAAGAATGGATCGTAATTTACGGTTAAAGCTAAGTGAAATATGACCAGACATAAAAGAAATTGATCTCTCTTAAACAGAGCCAAATTTCACAATAAATTTTAGAATTAAAGTATTGTAACTTAAATTTTGATAATTAAAATGGTAACCACTTTTTAATCTAATATTTTTTATGCGTGCATATTTAATACAAATAGCCAACACGTTGTGCAAATGGCAAAATATATGTTTTTAAATATTTCTGTTGAGAAACTGAAAAATAATCATTGTAAAATGTAGTGGTGGTGCTAGTTTTCAATTGTTATTTAGATGGTTCGCGTTAGTCAAAAAGTTGGGAACCGCTGCCTTAGGCCATCTGCAAGAAAGGTCTGTTGCGATATTGCATAAATTCAGTTATCAGACTTTGGATAGTTTGTTATGGCAAAGTAAAACTTGTAGTCCAAACTATAGAATGATAGTAGGGGATATTAACGTCGGCGGCTTCTTGGCAAATTTAATCTGTGCAGCTGATTGCAACAAGCTTAAATTAAATTCAACACGTTTGGTTGAAGAATAAATTTTAATGTTTGAATACAGTATATACAGTGATGCACACCTCAGCAGTTTTGAGAAAAATTAATATTATAAATTCTTCGCTTAATTCAGCTGGAGGATTTATAAGAATTGAAATTCTATCGCTGCTTCTTGATTTGTTTCTGAAGTCGAATCAGAATATCTTTTTCAGAATGAATTTCTAAATTTTTGTAGCTAATTTGGCGCCCCGTCTAGTAGTTCATCTGAGGCAAATGCCTCACTTGTCTCACCCTTGTCCCGGCTCTGTTAGTGAATCCAGAAAAAAAGAAAGGCATAATTAGGATACTCACGAGAGGGGGAGGATATTCTGAAAGTATTTTTCTGTGTTGGACGATGTAAATTTGACGACAGCTCCTATTCCTGACCAAGTACGAACAAGGAAGCTATCTAGAACTTTCCTTTGGAGAAAAAATTCTCAATCCACGGGGCGAGGGAGGAAGGGGATGTAGTAATTCTTTCTTGGACATAGTCCTTATGATTCTCCGTAGAAGATTCTAGTAAGATTTTTAGATTGATAATTAATGGCTAAAAATCTAGAAAAAACTTGCGACAAATTGAAAAATGTGTTAATAGTATTAGCTCAGAATAAACATGTTTTGCAGGAAGATTGGGATGAAATAATCTTATTATTTGGAGAATTCTGGAAAAAAGAGGAAAAACAAAATTATATGAATTTTCTGCTTTTAATTCTAAAATTCTTTCTCTTGACATATTTCTCTTTCTTTTTTGCCTTCCGTCATTCTAGATACATAGTAAGGGAGGTAATGTTTTCTGTCTAAAAATTGGATAGTGATTTTTCTGTGAATAAAGCACGTAGGATCCATACATCATGTCTGCTATTTTTTTTTTAAATGATGTGTATGTGTGAAGATGGTTTCGTCTACGATAATTGTTGCTCGAAACTTCCCAAAACTTGCCATCTTCCGTTATTTAAGCTTTCTACATTCATGTAAAGAATTGATTAGATTTTGGATAAACTATTAAACAACCGGAAGTGGTACTTTGAATGAGGCTATAAGAGTTTTTGATAGATAATTGGAAGTGGTATTTGACTTGATGCCGATAACAGTTTTGAACTAAACGCTATATTAAAATATAATCTAAAAACTTTTCAATTTTAGTATTTAAGATTTTTATATCTATGGAAACAATACATGTTAGGTTTCGCTTAAACTGATAAACCAGAAACGGTGCTTTACTTGAAGCTCTGAATAGATTTTCGTGAAGAAATATGAGATAATTCAAAATTTTTCTAATTTGATATTTAAGACATATATGTATATGATTAAGAACCACACATTACATTAAGCATTAAATGTGTTATTGGAATCATGTCAAATGCAAGAAGAATAAGCTCATTGCGAAAATGAGTTCTGGCTATAAAGCAATTAAATGTATTAGCCTCAATCTTCAATTTTGTGTCCTTTTCACTTGTGTCTAATCAGTTTTGAAATAAACGGATGCTGCCCCCAGATGTTATCACTATGTATTATTTTTGAAGAAATAAAATATAAATAGTACACGGAATATAAAAATAATGCATGGCAACAATTAACACTCTATTGGAATTCTAAAGATATGCTGATTTCAAAGTTTTTGTGATTTTGTTGTTAAATTTTGTGTGGCGTGGTGAAGAAAGTGATGTTTAATAAATAAAGCTAAAGTAGCAAATAAAAAAGATGGCTATCTTGCTAAGAAAACTGAACACAGATATAAACTGAGAAAAGCTGAAAAATAAATGGATGGCAACACTAAACATTCTATTGGGACTCTAAAGATATGCTGCTTTTAAAAATTTTGTGATTGTTAAGTCATCGATTTGTGGATCCGAAATACTAAATGACCAAAGGATATACTACAATCGATACGATGTTTTCATATCAAAGCAGGAAGTCGGATGTATACATGAGCGTGTGTAGTTATAATTTTCGATTGCATGAGAGAATAGACTAATAAAAAAAGAATAGTGCTTGTAATTAACACTGAGTCATAAAGTTTGTAAACATCTTAGATTTTATTTACAATCGATCTATCGATTCCATGTTTTAAGCAGCAACGAGCTTGACATAAAGTATGACCTAATACTTTACTTTTAAAAGATCGTTATTATTTAAAATATGGAATTGGCGGGAGGTCATAGACTGGCCACATCACATTTTTTTTTCATGATTTTCTTTAACTAGGGAAAACTGAAAATATGATTCTAATTTTGTCACATGGACAAGCATTTTTAGAAACGAGCTTCTTTGTTAATAAACGAATTAAAACTGAAAATTTAAACGACTCATTTTATGTTTCTCAACGCAAAGCACTCTTAATATTGCAATTAGTAAAGAAATGAGATTAACATTTCCTGTACTTTCTAAAGACATGCATCATTTATAACAAAAGTCGTTAGCTAACGCAATCTGAACATTCAAAGATGAAGAGGAAAACTTATTAGGGAAGCTATTGATTATCTAAAGCAAAAATGTTTCTTTTATGGGATACTGAAGGTATAGTAGAATTCCTATAATCCGGTATCTTGGGATAAATATTCGTGTGAATTAAAGCCATGTCTGAGTTTTTTCTTTTACTTTTCCCCAGTTCTAATTTTTAAATTAAATTTGGATTTTTTGCACATAAATAAGTAATCAAAAGATTATCGTAACCTTAATTATTTAATCAAAATTTATTATGTACGATATTATTACATATTAAAGAAATTTAAAATAATGCTAGCTCAAAGGAAATATGAAGTAGGGAGAAAAAGGGATTAATGATAGGGAAATTTTTTGAGGAAGTAAAAAACTCGTTTGTTAAAGAATCGATGTTTTTTATTAATAAAAGGGTATATTCATCAAAAAAATTATTTTCGAAGTAATTTTTAGGCTTTTAAACGAAAGACTTTACAAAAACACTTTACAATACACTTTAAGTACACTTTAAATTTACTTTTAATACACTTCATGAAAATCCCTGTTTTAAAGTTTTCCCTGAATTAAATACTTACGCTGATTCCGCTATTATATTACGTACAGGTGCAACTGGATAAACAACACTACTAGCAGTTAACAGAAAGTGCTAGAAGTATTTTTCATTTCTTGCACCGCACAATTCTTTACAAGTGCTACTTTTAATAATCTATGCTTATTCGACGCCGGTATAAATAAGCTTGCTCATTGCGCAGAAAGTAAACAAACTAGCTATGAGGTGTATTCAAGTTAAAATGCAGATCCAGAGTGATTGTGGGAAAATTAATTCTTTACACTTGTAAACCATGTAAACTGAAGATTAATTTTGAAAGACAGTATGATGTGTATCCAGACGGTTGGATTTATCTGAAAGGAAACATTTGTAGAGACTTTTTGTCTATGTTTACTATAAAGCGAAATTGCTGATGCGTGCAGAAAATTTTAAATAGCATTAATAATAAAATAAATTAGCTTCTTCAATTAAAATATGTTATAATGTATTTTTAAGAAGTTTATTTGGATATAAATATACTTAAAAATTTGCCGTTAAATTTACTGCGCCGAATTTTCTAGAAATTGAAATTTTGTTTGTATACCATCCATTGATAAAAAGATAGCTTTATAAGATAAATGTTTGAATTTTTTCAAGCAGCAAATCTGTGTAACTGCTTCTGAGACTGTGTATATATATTACTTTTTATCTTTTTTATTTTTTTCCTTCTGAAATTCATTAAACATTTAAAAATCTGCACAATCTTTGATTCCATACTGTCTGGATTTCTAGGTTTATTACAATACTTTTTTTAACCGTTTAATTTCTTTATAAATATCTTTTGCCTCCCTGCTAGTATTATCATAAGCATTATTGCATTTAGGTATTTTATATTAAGTGAATGTACTTAAATTGTGTAACGATCGTTTTGTATTTTCATATACATAGTATTTTACTAATTAGGGATGATAGAGATCTAAATTTATTATTTAAGTGCTTATATATGAAATAGTTTTTACTAAAAAGAAAAGTTAGTTCTTCAGTGTGTTCATTTGTTGCATTTAGTTTTTACTCAGTTTACAGCCTTGAGATGCCTGAGAAGACTTTGTGAGTGCAGAGCTCTCCAGAAGGAACTAATGAATTCAAGGGGCATTAATCTGTTCTTTCATTATCTAAATGATAGAGATTATGAGTTAATGCTTGAAACTTTATGCATAATATCAGATATTTCTTCTGATCTAACCTGCATAGAGTCTGCTCGAAGTTGTGGAGGAATTCAGAGACTTGTAAGTATTAATTATTTCTTTCTTCTCACGTTTAATTATTTTGCTGATATTTTATTAAGTTAACCTATGTGATATTTAAAATTCTGAATTTTTTAAAATTAATTAACTCCTATGATATTTAAACTGTTGAATTTATTAAAATGCCATATTTTTATAGTGTTTGACTTTTCAGGTATGTCTCTTAAATGCTTCTCAGTCAAAATTGACTATTGCATTTCAAGGAAGAAAAAATGAACTTGTTCAGTTAAAGCTTGAAATTGCTCAAAATGCTGCAAAATCTCTATCTGCTCTTTGTAATAATGATGATAATAGGAAAATTGCATGTTCGTCAAACATTCTTGAAGCTTGCCAGTTTTGGATTCGAAGCAAACATCAGAGAGTAACAATACATATTCTGATTTTACTTCAAACTCTTTCATTCATGGTATAATGTTTGTTTCCTCTTTTAATTCTCAGAAATCTTCAGTATATGTATTTGTCATCTTAAAAATGCCTTAGTTTTAAAATTTCTTACAACTAACTATTGAACTTGAAATTATTATTTGATAATAATGTGCTTGTGAAAACGCTTAATGCAGAGTGCAGAACTATCCTGTATTACATGAGATTTATTAATATTTCATGAAGAATAACTCTGTTAAGTCGGTTTGTTGACAAATGTTTGCCTATTATTGTAACATATAATTATATAAAAATGCAGTGAAGTGTTGGAAAATCAGCTGTTGCACAGAATATATCTTCAAAATTCTGCTGAAGTTAAAAAGGTAGCGTATTATGTCATCTTAATAGCAAATATCTGCCAAATATTGTTTTCGATTAGAATCTGGATTGAAGAGTGGAAGGCAGCATCATGCCGTTCGAGCTGACAGATATTTTTTTAAATTTATTTTTTATTTTGGAGAACATTTAATTTTTCAGCATTGTAGTGCTTATCTTTCGACATCTCAAGATAATGTAACATTTAAGAAGTCACCATGATGGAATTCATTCATCAAAATGCTATTCTTGTAGCAGAAGATGTATTCTAATTTGAGTTAATTCATCAAGGTAGCAAATGTTAAGCTTGCATTTTTCGTCAGCTACGAAACCTGGCGAATGTTTTTTCCATGCCATTTGTTGTCTGTTGCGAGTCTGCGCAGTAAACTAGTTTTCTTATGTATATATCTCCAAGCAACTTGAGCCGGAAGTGCAATTTTATGATAATTTTCCTCCCTCTCTAAAGTTTCAATCAACAACTAGCCATCTGTAGATTCTGAGAATGGGCGCGAAATATTACTTCCTGGTCCCTCAACGAGTCTGTTGAACACTTCTAAATTTCCCAAGCGCAAAGTTTAGTTCCCCGCTAAATATAATGAAAATAATAAATTAATTGATTAGTACTTTCAATAAATGAATTAGTAAACATTCCACTAAGAATTATTGCCTAAAGTGATTATAAGCCTGTGAGAACATGGAAAGATTGTTCGATATTTTTTCGAGGAACATGGGGAATGTCTTTAAAATTGCCTCAACAGTAGGAAATATCAGTTTTAAACCATGCTACATAAAACCTTGAATTCTGGAATGATACTTACTTTGAGGTAATTTAGTGAACTTGATCATAAAAGTAGGATGCATTCAAATTATTCCTAGATTTGTTGGATAATCTCATTATATATTGGCTCAGCACTTTATTGAACACGTTGAGATTAAGAATAACTGAAAATCATTTAAAATAGTCTTCATATGTTAGGTCAAATGGACAGTTTTCTGTAACATAATCATCTTACAAGGGGACATTCCCTACTCGTCATCACCGATTTTGCTCAAATTTATAGGGCATGTAGGCTTTGGCTAGAAATGAAAGTACCCAAAGTGGGAACTCCTGATGGCCAAGCGTTTAGAAAATAAAAATTTTGACGCTGCTCTCGCACCGTATAAGCCATTTACGTTAGGGCGTTTGTCAAGTAGCGGTTGGCGCGGCGGTAAGAGCTCGGAATAGTAATGCGATGAT
>KK118149.1:315095-353797 GCA_000611955.2 Stegodyphus mimosarum | reverse complement strand
GTCGTGTAGAGACTTTTTTTCATTTTCCGATTAAGGAAAGAGGTGAATATTTTATTTTATTTATGCATTTATACTCAAAAGGCCTAGAAAAGGCAAAAATTTCGGACTTTTTAACAAGGGATTGTAATTAATACGAAAAGACTTTGTACATGAAAATTCAAAACTTTATTTGTCGACATTCGATGATTACATGTGTCGGGATGATACTTGCTCTCTTGCACGTGCGTTAAGAGACTTAACTTGTCTTAACGCCTACACTGGTGTGCAAAAATTAAGGACGAGACGGTTTTTTCAATATAACTTTGTACAAATGCTTTCCAAATCAACACATTTAATACCGTAAGATCCCCAATGCGTAAGGACATGAGTACTGTAAGCATCACTTACTAAAAGAGAAATCAGAGGGATATAAAGAAGCTTTATTGAAAAAGTAGCATGGAGCGCAATGCGACTGAAGGCCGAAACATCCCTGTGATGGGTGTCCAGCAAGAAACATCCGGTCTTTAATAGGGGATATGATCTCCCCTGACTTCTAGGCAGGTTTCACATCATTTGTGCATGCTGGATATGTGGTTGTTAATGAGCTGTTGAGACACTGCTGCTCGTTCCTCTTGTAGCGCCAATCGCAGTTTCGGAATCGTTACTGGCGATAAGTTACGTGCTGCCACGGGTCTCCCTGGTAAGTTCCGTACATGCTTGACGGGATTTAGATCCAGAGACCTTGCCGACCAATCCATGTGTTCAATATCTTCACTCTCCAACAGCTCTTCGACAGTAACTGTGCGATGAGGTGGAGCGTTGTCGTCCATGAAGAGGAACTGAGGACCCATAGCCCTTGTGAAAAGACGCATGTAAGGAAGAAGAACCTCGTTACAATAGCAGTCCCAGGTGACGAACCTCCTTGGGAGATATGAAGGTCGGTCCGGCTACCAAGCATTATGTCTGCTCGAACGAGAACTCCGCGACCTCCAAAACAGTCCCTTTTGATGATGTTGAAGGGGTTATTGCGTGTTCCCCGCTCTGTCCAGATGTGTATGTGTCTAGAATCGCAACTCAGACTAAATCTGCTCTCATCTGTAAAGAGTACTCGTCCCCATTCATTGTCTCTCCAATTCCGGTGTTCCCGGCACCACAGAGAACGCCTTCTCCGATGGGCAGGCGTTAGAGGTACACACCGTACAGGGCGTCGTGCAAACAGACCACCACCGTGCAGTCTTCTGGCCACGGTAAAACGCGATATCGGTCGTCCAGTCGCCTGTGTCGTGTGTCTAGCGATTTCTCCCGCTGTCTGCCGCCTGTTTCTTCTGGCCTGTAAGGCAATATACCGGTCATCTGCGGGTGTGGTTCCTCGTGGACGACCACTACTAAACCCCCGGATAGCTGTTCCTGTAGTTTGAAATTGTCTCCAAAGTCGTGAAACGATGCTGTGAGCAATTCCGAACTTTGCAGCCACACTTGTCACACTGCGGCCTTCCTCCAACTTCCCAATGATTCGACCTCGGGTAAAAGCATCCAGATGTCGTCTAACAGATTGATTATTCGCCATTTCTCGCTGAGGCAGCAACTCGGTGTGATTTTAACTGCTATACGGCGTGCAATCTCTTTGCCAGAAATACTGATCTTACACCGACAACATGCTTTATACTACTCAGACACTCCCCCATTACGTCTACCTGCATATCTGCGCATGTGCTACCGTACATCACCTTACTTAATCTCCTGATTGGTCTTTCTGTCCGCTCTGCCTCTTCGTTCAGCTGATATGCTAATTTTTCGACTTCGTCCTTAATTTTTGCACACCAGTGTACAAGAGAACAAATTTCTTCTGCTGGTTGACTCGTCGGGAGGGCAAACAAATCCGCAATTATACGACGAACTCTTCCAAGTTGAAGAAGGATTGCCAACATGTAGCATCAAAGTAATTCCCCCTAAATGTACCCCACTGGTGCAACCCTGCGATGTATATTTTTATCGTCAAGTGAAAAACCTTATTAAAAAAATAGAAAATTGTTCTTATCTCATCGAGCAAGAAAAAGAAATAACTTTCCGAGAAGACTGCTTAAAAATACATTCGATTGTTCATCATCAATTATCCGCCCCAATATTCGGTAACATGTTACGTTACGCGTGGTTGGCTTCTAAACTTTGCGACGAGAGAGAATGCTTTATGAATGTCAATCAAGTATGTTTTTCTAAGGAGACATTGAAACAACGATGTTATTGTAAAATGCGGCTTTATAACGTGTGCTAGATGCAGAAATAATTATTGTTTCCCCTGTTTCTGCGATAAATATCATTCCGACACATGTAATCATCGAATGTTGACAAATAAAGTTTTGAATTTTTATGTACAAAGGCTTTTCGTATGTTCTTTAATTACAATCCCTTGTTGAAAAGTGCGAAATTTTTACCTTTTCTATGCCTTTTGAGTATAAATAAATAAATAAATAAAATAAAATATTCACCTCTTTGCTTAGTTGGGAAAAGAATAAAATAAAAATCGAGAAAAAGAAAAAAAAAAAAGTCTCCACACGAGGAGTCGAACCCACGATCATCGCATTATTACTCTGAGCTCTTACCGCCGCACCAACCGCTGCTTGGCAAACGCTCTAACGTAAATAGTTTATACGGTGCGAGAGCAGCGTCAGAATTTTTATTTTCTAAACGCTTGGCCATCTGGCGTTCCCACTTCGGTTACTTTCATTTCTAGCCAAGCCCTGCATGCGCTATAAATTTGAGCGAAATCGGTGGAGTAGGGAATGATGAACTTGTTTTTTGTTGGATATTTTACCTACTACATTCACTACCAAAAGTTAAGCACGAAGATGTAAAATGCAAAAAAAAATCAACAAATACTGCTTTGATTGACACAAAATTTGGCAGGAAAGTAGCATATATATTTATGCATAAAACAAAATCAATAATTATATACAGAAATGAAAACAATATTAAATTTTTGTAAGTTATCAGATAATGACTTAAACAGAATTATGTATAAAGTAAAAATAAACGGCATAAAATGAAAAAAAAAGGACATTAATAGAGTATGTGATCCCCCCTCATCTGTATACAAAGTTTACACCTTGTGACCATGCTTTCAATTAGGTGGTCAACCACCGCAGAATTAAGCAATCGCCATTCTTCTTGTAGAGCAGTTTCCAGCTCAATAAGAGTAGCTGGAGGTGGGAAACGTGAAGATACAGCATGGCCGAGAGCATCCCAAAGATTTTCAATGGGTCTGGCGAATATGCTGGCCACGTCATACGCGCAATCCCTTCACTCTCCAGGTAGTGATCGACGATGTCAGCTCTATGGGGACGTGCGTTATCGTCCATTAAAACAAAAGTAGGGCCAACTGCTGCAGCGTATAATCTCACAATGGGTTCTATGACTTCACCTCGATACCAGACAGCCGTCAAAGAACCCCGTTTAAAGATATGCAAGTTGGTGCTGTATCCTAATGAAATCCCTGCCCACACCATAATGCTTCTGCCTCGGAATTCGTGTTGTTCGGTGATGTTTTCGGATTGATTGCGTGTTCGTTGTTCACGACATATCCTTATACGCTTGTCATCTGGCTCCAGAGCAAATCTTGACTCATCAGTAAACATGACATTGCCCCAGTCAGACACATTCGAATTGACATATTCCCGGCGCCACTAATCATGCCCCTCTTGATTGGACGGATAGAGGAACACAAACTCGAGGTACCCGCGCGTACAGTCCACTCATATGTAATCTTCGGCGTACAGTAGCTGCAGATATCGCCTTACCAATGGACGATGTAACCATAGATGTCACACGTGTGGAGATCGCTCTGCGATTCCGCTTGGCTACAATAGCAATATATCGATCTTCTGCGAGGGTTGTAACTCTTGGGCGACCGGCTACGGGCCTTCGGACAATGTGTGTGTTGTCTGGAATTTTTTCCATAAACGTGAAATTACAGAATGATGAACACCGAAGAAAAGAGCAAGGTCTGTGATCGACTGTTCTGCTTCAAATGCGCCCCACAGCACGCCAGCGCTCAGAATCTTTCATTCTTCTTCTGGAAGTCATAGAAACACCTATGTCTTGAAAACAAATTGTACCAAAGTTTTAAACACCTTCTATCAGCACTTACAATCAACTTCTGTAACCCTTTATAAAGATGGCTTCTTATAAGACTGCCTCTTTTGCATATTTCTTGACATGAAAGCGCGATTGGCTATTACCTAACATATTTGCATACTTCCATCTACCTCTGCAGCGAATTGCATCCTCTTCAATTCTGATTGGCTTCCGGAAATTAGCATTTTCCTCTCCGTGCTTAACTTTTGGAAGTGAATGTATTACTATGCATTACCTACTACCAGTAGATTATTTGTTTTATCGCAGGGATGATGGCAGGAATTCAAAATTAGCAAAATGGTCTCATAATATATTACAAATTGTCATGAAAATTTCGCAGCCCAAAATTTCCATTTATAATTACAGAAGGCCTATCAGGTACGAATGGAGCGTTATATTAATTATTAAAGCTTTTCTTTCATTTCTGAACCCTTCATGAATCTTTTCTTTACCAGTGTCGTTATAAAAGATCAAAATGCCGTTAAATAAGAAAATTATGAAGGGGACTTAAATTCATGAATTTCTTTGAATATCCTAAAATCACCATAATTCTTTTTTAATTACAATCCCTTGTTGATATTCTTTTAGAATTTCCAAAATTCTTTTAGAATTTGCAAAAAATTCGAAAAATAATAAATTTATAACTTTTTAGATAAATTTATTACCATCAGTTTAAATTATATTATTCGTGCTGCCAGTTCTTATTTATCAAATAATGGTTAATGGAAAGCAACTAAGAGGCATTTGCCCAGTTAAGAATTCTTCAAACAAGATTTTCATGATCAATTCGACTCTGAAATATGCATAGCGACCTTTCGCTATGCATATTTCAGGTTGGGTGTTAGGCATTTTGCCTCTCGGTTCAGTCTCTACGGATCCTGAATAATGCTGACCTTCGCCTTCTTGCATCCCAAAAAGTTTTTCATCGATTAATTCTGCTGCCCAGTCGAATTTTGCCATACTAAACTTTGTTGTGGGGTGCTTTTCTGAATATTAAAATCGATGTGGTGCGACCGCATCGGTTGCACCGTCTCTAGCGCTGGCCCTGGGCGTAGGATGTAACGTGTGGATGTTATTTAATTTAATTTTAAGCTGCATTAATTTTATTACGATGTGAAATATTTAACAATATTAAAAAAATAAATTTTAATCTATTTCAGTTACCTGGAGAATTTTTTCCATAAGTCATTAAAAGAGCAGACCCCGTGTTGCATATTGATACCCAAGGTCTTAATTATTTGAATTATTTTTCTTCCATTAAATTTTCATATGGATCAAACTTCTGGTCTTGAGTGCCGATGTAAAGGTCTTGGTAAATTTTGATAATCTGTTTTCCATAAAACTATTATTTTCAACAAATGCAAAATTGTGCACCATTATGTGAAATTAGCCTACATGCTAAATGAATAAATTAAATAGTCTCTTGGTCTTATCTATATATTTACCATTTTTTATATATTACAATATACTTTTCTTCAAATTTGCATAGAGTTATAACTTTCGGCAGTATTAAATTTTTCTTTCGGATACAAGCCCCATTTCCTTTAAAAACTCTTCGTTATTGATAATCATTATTGGTCTTCTAAATGTACTTTCGTTAGGCAGTTCTAATCATCACTCAGTTCTTCATTTACAATTTTAAATTCAAGGTCTGAAGTATTCCGGAATATTTTAATTTAATTTCGTTGATGCACGTAGTTCAAGTATCTTATTTTCAATGATTGTCCACAAATATTGTTGCAATTGATTTCAATCCATGTAACGTAATTTTTTGTCTGTTGATGAACTTGTGTGTGAAGTTACTTTTGAGAAAGCGCCCACATGTACCGGAATGGGTGAGATCGCTGAACACTGGGACTTTGATTTGGGCTCTATTCATTACAACGAGTTGATTGTTTTTCCCCGTGTAATGTATACGAATCAGTTTTTCTTACAAAATCCTATACCTAGATATTGCTCCCTCTATCAAATAGTCCTGCCGAAATTAAAAAAAATATGGCCATCCGCCTCAATTCCTCTTTTAAGTTTAAGAATGGGTTTGAGACTAATGTGAAAAAAAATTCATAGATTGTAGACTACTCCTGCTTTCATAAACTGTATTTTAATAAATGTCATTGGAACTTGATTAGTTGTTAAAAATCTGTGAAAGTAAAATAACTCATTTTTGCTGCAGTTTGACTCTTCTACAAACATTTAAGATATGAGTTAATTTATTATAAATAGTATCTCATCACGTTTTTAGAGAATTTAGTGTTCCAATTAATCAGCTTGATTGTAGTAAATTTGAAATCTTCTTTTGTCATAAGATCTTATTTCCAGGTGTTTGACAATGCAGAGATCAAGGTAATCGACAGCCAATTGATCTGAGTTGGTCTTGTTTGGTTTTATACAGGAAGGGTAGATCCTGCTGTTTGTTCTCTATGAGATTAAAATTGTCGAAAGCTATAATAGCATCAGTATACCTGAAGGTAGAGGCAAATTTTTCTAAATCTTTTATTTAAATTGAATGAAGAAATTGTACTCTTTTGAAAATAAGGACAGGTTGCAAATCTATGTTATTTGTTTCCATTGGGATACCATTGATTTGCAGATAAATAGTATTCTGAAACTTGATGTTGCAAGGTATTTATTTTAATTAACCAGCTATTTTGTTTCGAAACTTTATTGTCACTTCCCTCTTTCCATTTTCCTGCCACAATGCAAATTTTAATTCTCGCGTATTTAGGTGAGGGTGTGAGATTGTTTTAGCCAGAGCGTGTTCCTCCTCTTGAAGGTCACGTTACTAGCTGCTATTCTACGATAGCATTCCTGTCTACCGCGTTGCTTTAATCTTACAAATACTTACAAATAGTACTGTTACGCCGATGTAGGTTAGAGCCAATACACACATACACACATAAATAATAATATGTAATGGGGATAAAAATAATGTAAATAAAGATTGATTTAGCCTTAAATAATTCTTTCTTTATTTTAATATTTAAGCCATATTTCTGATCTGCAAATAATTCAGTGAATGAGCGGAGAAATTTCAATTAAGAAACAAATTTTAATGTCATTATAAGTAATAAATTTTGATCATCTCTTAGATAGGCCGTATGTCCTCAGTATGTTTTTCTTTTTCTGAAAAAGCTACAACAAAAATCGATGATAATTTTAAATCCAGTAATTTAATTAATGTGAGAGCAAAAAATTTAATTCCTTTTACTTTTAATAGTGTTTAAAAACATATATAAAAATTATTTAATGGAAGAAATAAACTTGGCAGTTGCCTAAATTGGTCAAGGTAAGCAAGTTAAGACAAAAGGGAAGACTTAATTTCACAAGCTAATGGAGGCTTGGAAAAGAATTCAGTTCTTCTTCCTTTTGAACCTTTTCTTTGAAATGTATATTTAAAAACAAATTGATCAAAGGAATAAATTGAGCAGCTGCATAATTGGTCAATCTTTATGCATGGTGGTTCATCATTTAATTAAAATTGTTATTTATTCATCTCTGCAACATTTTTTTCCCAGTGTGATGTGTCATTTTCGCAAATAACGAGCGCATTTGACTAAAAACTTCTTCATATCATGCATTGTGATTTACGTGTTATGATTTTTTCTTCATTTTTTGGTTGCTCTTTTATATATTTTCTGTCTATCTATTCTATTACGATTGATTAAAGTGTTTTCTTATATATATATGTATTTCTAACAGATGTCTTTCAGGAAACAAGTTATTGGTTCCAACATGCTGCAAGATATATTACATCATTTGCATTCAACTGATATGGAAATGAAACAGGCTGCTTCTGATCTTATCTTCATAGTAAGGTTTTGTTTTCACCGTTCACTAACACTAAAATTTTATTTTTTTTTAATGTGTTTCATGAATTTATTTGAAATGTAGATAATATGAAATAGTTGTGTCTGTCTCCCACAAAGGGGAAAAAATAAATAAAGGGGGGATCTTTTTTGGAATGGAGAAGTTAAGTATTTTCTTATCTTCTAAAAATTGAATTTAGACATAGAATCTGTTTTAAGACATTAATTTTCGGTTTAGCTGCTAATGATTTAATATCTGTGTGATGACGTTATTTTATTTTCTTAAAAGTTGTGTTTGAAATATATATTATAAATTCATTCATTGATATATACATAATCATTCATTCATCATTCTGCTGAACACCAAATTTTTAAATATTAAATTTATGAATGGGAGATGGAATTACATGTATTCGAAAGTTCGCTATAATATTTGCTTTAATATGTTGTCAAATAATGCACAACATTTAAAATAATGAAATGCACACAATAAAAATTTTAAATTCATCAGATTTATGCTGAAATGGATATTTTTTCTGATAAATTTTGCGAGTAATGTATATTTTAGGGTCATAATTCAATTTTTCTTGATTGATGTATATCAATATGCATATCAATCATTCTGCTCAATTTAATATATTTCCGACTACAATCAGTAAATAAATTATTAATTCATCCTAGTGCCAGATAAAAGTCAATGCTGGTACTGTCAAAAGCAGTGACTCAATATTTTAAATTTCACTTATCATGTTATGAAGGCACTGGCTCTAAATAGCACTACCCCTTTCACTAAATTTTCTTAGTTACGGTACATCTCATCAGTTGTTCGAAAACGGTCCAGACAGAAATCAGGGTTAACTTTTTAAACAAAAGATTTTCTAAACATGAGAATGTTTTCATCCGCGGCTATTTAGTGTATCCTTCTTATGTCATAGCATATAATTTAAGAATATTGGCAAGGGTATATTTTGATTACTTCATATTTTCGTCATAGGTGTTTCGAGGATTATACTAAAATGGTCGATATTCCATCTAAAATCGGACTCTGTTAAAAGTATTGTATCGCATAATAGGAATAGTTTTTATTAGCGTAAATTGTTAAAGGTTTTATGAATTATAGTTAACATATTAACCATCCATTTTCCAGCTGCTTTTTTCAACACTTGATTAGACGACAAGACTAGTACGGTGTATCTAGATTTTTCAAATTAAAGAAATGAAAATTCACCAGTTTTGTGTGAAGTAGCTTGCTAAACAACTACAAAAAAAATTAATTACTTTCTGTACTTAGTAGTATCACAGTAATTCATTCTAAAGGCATTTTACGTTATATATTTGCCTTAAACACAATTGCTGTCATTACGTAGTTTTCTATTTATTTATTTTCCAAATATTTGTTTGCGAATATTTAGTTATTAATAAAAGTTCATGTGGCTGATTACTGTCAGCGAAAATGGCGCCCTTTGGCGCAGCCTGCGACGAAGATTTTGCAGGCCCACTTCTGTTTACTCTGATTACCTGCATACTTTTAGATACACATATCATTTAGAAGCTGACAGTGCGCAAAATTTTAATGAGTTGCTTTTTCTTTCTTTTTTTTTTCCTTTCATAAATGATGTGTTGTAGTTTACAAGGGAAAATGCTTATCAGCCTGCATCTCGTTTTCTTACTGTGATAGAAAACATGTAAAACAAACCTGGTGTTTTAAATCTAAAAATAATTAGATTTGCTTACAAAATTTTCTTCAAAATACTATTATATTTATAATGTTTGAAATTGGCGATTCTTTTCAAATGCTTGAGATATACCGTAAGCCAGTGCATTGTAAAACTTATGCATCAAACTGTATATATAGTTAATTATGCATTTTGTTTTGAATTAGGTCTTGATTTTTCTGAAAAATGGAGTTTTCATAGCTCAATTCCTGTTCTGAAATGCATTCTGTAGTATATTAATTACATGTATCTTTAGTGTGCTGAAGATCAAGAAGCATTTAAGCCCTTTCACAAGCAAGAATTTATAGCAGAGTTTTTCCAGATATTATCCAATAAAAGCCATCATAACAATGAAGCTCTGATGACATCAATATCTGGAATACTATGGAAGTGCTCTAAAACTCAAATCTACATCAAGCAGCTTGAAACATTAGGTGTAATGCCTGTTTTTATCCAGTTACTGGAAAATCAACCTGTACAGGTTTGTATTATAGTTTTCATTTAACATAAATATACTTTTGAAGTTCTTTAAATGTTCATTTTAGATGTTTATCTGTAAGTGACTAGAAATTAAGGTATTACTGGTTTATTATGAAATAAATTACGCTTTATACAGTCTCTGGAAGGAATAAAAATGATAGTCGTACGCAAATGTTTATAGGAAGCTGATCTAAGATATATAGAAATGATTTATTGGTCACATTTTCAAATAAGAAGACGTTATGAATTGCAAATACAAGATGAGAGAAAAGCAGTAATTGTATTTTTACTGATTTTTTGATAATGGCTGTGCTTGAGCTATTCGGTATATTGCCCCTAACAAGAGAATAGTGCTCTAAGACAGAGACTTCATGTGCCATAATGCTTTGTAACACCTTCAATTTAGATGTTGGTAATTTTCCATTTAATTCTTGCTTTTAATTTAGTGGCGGTTTGGCGCTTTATTAAACCAAGATTTTTGGACACTGCTTAAAACATTCGTGTTAGTTTTCTGTGACACCACAAACTTCAAAGGTTACTTACCATAAGGGAGGATAAAATGCTAGTGAAAGGAGAAAAGCCTTAAATCATGACTTTTCTTCAGCGCCTAAACAAAGCGACATCGAATATCCTTATTCATTTTCTCAGTTTAATACAAACATATCATCATCAAAATATCCATACCATTATGGTTTTCCTTCTCATTGTACCTCATAGTTACAGATGCTTTTGAATCGCACAGTAACGTAATACCTTTTCCAAAAAGGAAATTTCTTCATTGTATGCTATGTACTGGTTATGTATGTTTTAACAAAATGCTATGTATGTTTTAACAAAGTGGATTTTTTAATTAGTTTTCTTCGTATATTATTTTTGTAACATAATCCAGTGCATATTAATTCGTTCTTGTCAATATTTACATAAAATAATCCCTCAATTTGTTGTTAAACATTAAGAAAAAATTATATCTGTATCTATATCTATCTATCTATCTATTATTATTATACTTGTTTCTTTTCAGATTAAAACATATATTGTGGGAACGATTGGCATGTGTTTCTGTAGCACTGCTTTGCGAGAAATGATAAAAAAGACAAATGTAATTGAAGTTATTGTGAACTTTCTTCAAACAACTTGTGTACCTTTGATAATAAATATTAATGAAACACTAGCCAAAGGATCCGAAGATGAAGGAATTTTAGTGTTAGTAAGAAATAGCTTTTCATTCATTAAGAGAAATAAGACTCTTAGTTTCATTTAATGAAACATAGGTGTAAATGTTTTCAAAATTCTAACTTTTGAAATTATTAATGCAATTATTTTTAATAGTTTTTGTAATCTTTTAATTATTTTTAATAATCAGGCAATTGTTTCGTAGATTGTTAGTATTGTTCACAATGTGGTTATAAATATTTAAAAAAATTTTCCTGAAACGTAAGCCGATGTTCTTTTATATTTAGTACCATTTGCAATGAAATCTGAATTTAACTGGCGTTTTATGAAACTTAGGAAGGGCATAAAGATTAGAAAATTTGTTATAGTAAGTTGTATTTTAAATTTTTTTTATAGAAAGCAAACAATTTGTTGGTAACTTGCTTCTCTTTGTAATTAGATGGTTTATAAAGTTCTTTTTGAGTAATTTCAGAATAACATGTTTTTCAAATTTTGAAGAAATTTTTGTTTGCTTTATCAGTGGATGTAATTAAAAATTTACTTTTTAATTCTTTAATGTAATTATGAATTTCTGGGTATTTATTGCAAAATTTTGGAATTTAGTAATTTTGTAAATTTCTTTTTTAATAAATTCAGAAATATTATTTTTCCATTCTAAAAAGTTGAGTCCAAATTTATTGACAATGTGTTGGTTAATATTGTAAAAACAGTTGTCAAAATATTTTCAAATGCTGATTCTTTTTCTCATAAGATTTCTGTAAATTTTAACTTTTCCGTAATTTCGAAATTTCCTGTAATAATGTGTAGAGTCATTAGCTTATTTAGAAGCCGGAGAGATGAAAAATGAGCAATGCCCTCGCCAGGACTTGAACCACGGACCTCTCGAATACGCGTCGAGCGTGCTGACCACTACACCACGAAGGCATGCTAAGAAGGCGGGAGAAATACCTTGTATACTCCCCCTTTTAAAGGGCGACTGGGGATTAGGGGACCCAATCGCCAAATCCTGGCGGTGGAAAATCATCATCCACTCCTTTTTTTAGTTTGGGCGCCACTGTAGAGACATTAGGATTTTTTTTAAGCAGAGGAGATGAAAAATTAGCAATGCCGGGACTCGAACCACGGACCTCTCGAATACGCGTTGAGCGTGCTGACCGCTACACTACGAAGGCATGCTGAGAAGACGGGAGAAATACCTTGTAAATGTATTTAGGAAAACTATCAACGAATTTTTATTTTCTTGTCAAAGACACATGTTTTTATCGTCATAATGTTGGCTATGGATTTTAATCACAGAACCTAAGGTTTTTAGCATACAGGAAGCAAATTCTGGTATTAACATTGAAAATAGGAATTTTTTTTTTTTAAGGCTGAAAATGGCTGTCTTGATAATTCTTTTGGCTGCTGCTTGACAAAGACCAAGGAATTATTCGCTATTATTTATTATTATTTAATATTTAATAATGGTTGTTTTATTTTTTGTATTAATTTACTTTCATTTTAAGTTTTGTTTTCCAAGTTTTTTTGCTTCAATTGCTTTTAATTTTTGTCTTCTTGTTAGAGAGTTATAAAGTTCTAGTTAATTTTCGTGTCCTTAGCTACTAGAACGTTTATGGAAGCGTCTAGCGATTATTCGCTGGTCTTTTTACAAATGTAAAATATATCCAAGAAGGGTTAAAATATTCTTTTATTCTCTCAAAGAAATGCTCACAGACGGCCCCTTCTCAGGCTTACAGGAAAGCTTCCATTTAGGCTTTAACTTAAGATAGAAAATAAGAAACTAAACTAGTTCTAACTAGCTAAACTTTAGCCGAAGCTATATAAAGATAACTAACCGAGTTAGCCTGCAATTAAACCTCTCCGGCGAATACTAACAGGCACGTAAGACTGCGGTCGGGCGTAGTAAGACAGGTTTAAAGCAGCGACGTAGCCCGAAGTCAGAACACGCTGTACTGAGAACATTTGACTCTTCTAAGCAAATGATTGAACTTCCCATTAAATACTGGTTCTACTTCATTCACATAAAACACGATACTAAAATCTCATTCTGGCAGGGAGTTGTAGGTGGAAAACCAGAATTTAAAGGAAAGGGTTTCAAAGTTAAAAATAACTATTAGAAAATTAAAAAATCCTTACAGAGTTTACAATTCTTGTTTGATATTAATTGTGTATAATTTATCTCATTCTAATTAACTTCCCAGCATTTGTGCAGCATTAAAAATATTTATTTATTAATCAATATTCTTCAGTTTTGCCGCCCAGACGGTATAGTGGTCAGGGAAGCCGGCTACGATACTAAAGGGCCTGGGTTCGAATCCCGGAGAAGGCATGGCTGTAATTGACCGTCTCGTCATAGGAGGCAAAGGTGGCCCACCTATTGGGTGCCTCCATAATAAAGGGACCATCGATCCTGGCCTTAGTGTAGATTAATGGACTGTGTTACAAATTGTAATTGTTCACAATCTGCCATTGGGGGAGGATTCTTCAATTTTTATCTTTAAATATATATATATATATAATATAACTTTATAACTTGTAAAAATAACGAAATCTAACTTTCTATGCGTTCCTGCGTCCTTTATAGTCGTGTTTAGAGAAATTTTGTACTGGCAATAACAAATGAAACGCAAAAAAAGTTCGACTCTGGTACGACAAAAATTGACCGAGATATTTCATTTCAAAATTTGTGACGATTTCTTACGTCGTTTTTAGTAAGAGGTAGCTTAATAAGTTAAATTAAAATAATTCGCCGTTGACTCCCATCCTTATATGCCATTCAGTGATATTGTTTTATGATTTACTAGCGTCTTTAATTTGTAATTTTTTTTTCATTTGGTATGCCGAAAGAGTTTTCATACAAGCAATTTATAAGTGTTCAAAGTCTAAAAATGCATTATCAATATTCTCATGAAGTTTCATTACTTTTTTATTACTTTAGAATTGTTTAATTAATTTAGAATTTTTTGTTTTTATTACTTTAGAATACGACAATCATACGAAAAATTCAATATACTGCAAATATTTTTCATTTTTAATTAAATAATATTACAAATTTGTTGCCTGCCAATATTGAAGCTTCCCAGTATTTTCTAGGAGTTCTATACGGCACTATAAATAAGATCTCAATTTTGAAAAAAAAATTATCTTAAGCAATTTTTTTTGCAATAATATGCATAGAAATGCTAATCATTTACTCTCTGAACAACAGAAGCCTTTTTCCGACTGGTATTTTATTTTTAGTTATGTACGAATGCAAACATTTTGCTCTTCAACATGTGTACGGTCCCTGAATATAACTTCTGATTTTAATATCATATACCTTTGTCGATTTTTGCCGTATGCATCAAACTTTTTGTGTTTTTTTCTTTTATGATAAACATAAGTATAGAGATTAGAAGAATGTATAAAAAGTTGGATGTAGTAATTTTTACAAACTAATTTCTTTAAATGTAAAAATGCCAAAACATGAGTATTTGGATCATTTAAAACATTTTGTAATCGGAAGGATATGTCTACGACCAACGGTTATGAAAATAAAGGCCGTTTAAAGACTTTTATGGACACCGTGTGTGTGTGCTCATATATGTGAGTGAGTATACAAATGAGTTTTTTCCACTAATGGGAAAATCTATATGTAAGAAAAAATTGTCATATCTTCAGTTACTTTGAGAACATAAGAAAAATTCATTTCAAATAGTTATGCAAGTGAAGAATTATAAAATTTAGTATTATACAATTTATTAAAACTGTGTGGTATTTAATATGGTTTTTATTAACGATTCAGTGCGCAGGTAATGTATTTAATGGAGTTCTGTAAATTTTCATGTCTTTAGCAAACTTTATGTGGATAGAAATGTTGTTCTTAGGAAACTCTATTGATCGGCATTAACAAAAATATATTAAAACTGTTTTTGTACTTCTACTTGAAATGTTCAGCAGTTAAATTCCTTTTTGATTGCGAGAAAATTAGGAGCTTCTTTGTGAATAGGTAACTGACATACTTTTTCATATATTTATAGATATTTCTTACTTAGTGTTATCCTGCATTTTTAAATGTGCGTTATTTTATTTCTAGCCAATATATCCATTTAAATGCTGTTCAGCTTGTATGGTCTTGCTTGAAAAATTCTGATATTCATGTTCAGAGCAGTGCAGCCTCTTCTTTATGTACAATATTAAAGAATATGAAGGTTGTATATTAATGTATTAAATTTTTCATTATTCATAAGTTGGAAATGAAAATATCTCCTACACTTTTCATATTGTATTTAAATATTTTGTTTTCATGAAATGAAACAGAACTCTCTCTAACTTCATCACTGTTCTTGTTAATTTTGAATAGTAATTATTTTTCTATTATAAAATGTGAAATCAAATATTAGCCAAGCTCAGTGTTAGTTTCTGTAAATAAAACCGCGTATTGAAACATTTAAAAGTAGTTTAAAAAGTCTTATTGTATTTAATTTTAACAGTGCTTGGAAAAGTTCTGTTTAGTTTAAGTGTTAAACTGAATATAAACTGTGTTATCAGTAGCTAGAGTTAAAAAAAATTTCCGTGAAATACGCGAAAGTATAAGAACAAGACTGATTTTTATGAAGAGAAATAAAGTTGGTGGAAAATGCTCTGAATAAATTTTAGAGCCCAGTGATTTTATATGCTTATTTTTTTCATTTATATCTTTTAATTAGAATTTGTGTTATTTTTCCATTTATATCTTTGTAAGGTATCTTATGTTAATTAACCAGTTTATTATAATTTTGATCAGTACTTCAACTTCTCCTTTCCGTATTCCTCACCGGAAAACAAATTAGCTTCGAGTGCATTTAAGCTGAAGGTTTTGAATCTTTAACTAAGAGGTTTTTGTATCTTGAAATTATTCTTTCATAGTCTTCGGATTCTCTCTTCTCTCGCGTCTTGTTTTTTTTGAGAACTTGTCAGATGTTTTGGCCTTGTTCCTTTTTGGTGCTCTCTCCTTTTCCTGTAGTCCGTTTTCTTTGTAAAGATTATTTCCACGTCCAGAATCATACATGTCATGTGCTCTAGGGCTTGATTTCAAGAACCGGCAAAGTTGCTCTGTGCAATAGTTCGGTAATAATATCAGTCAGTACAGTTTGTAACTGAGAGAGCTTCTGGAAACCACTGTGACTGGTAGTAATTTTTTCCAGCTCTGTTTAAATGGCTTTGGCATTCTTGTCATGCTATTCCGGCTTTGACATTCCTGTTAGCTGATGCTTCTTTCTAATGCTATTTTATGTGTATTGACTATAATTGCCATTTATTGCTTAATTTAAAAACCATAAGTGATGGTTTTGTCTGTAGCACAAGTTGTGTATTTATGTTCAAATTAGATTAAAATAAAAAAGGTTATTTTAAACCTTCTTCAGTACTTTTGTGAGTATTTAAGATGTAGCAATAACTCGTTATCTTGCCTAGTAGGATCTGCAGGACTTAACTTTAATTTCCAGTTGCAAGAGTAACCCTAAATCTTTTAATTATAATTTTCTGTTCCTTTAAATAGCTGCAATATATTGAATTTTATAAAAGAAAGTCTTTAAGGGACAATCATTTTTAAAGCCAAAGAAAAACTGTGTGTACTATACTGCATATAAATTCTTGAATTTTATCAAGATGTTTTATTTGTTAAAAAAATTAGTGTTAAAATTGCAAAAAATCCATTTTAAGTAAATTAAGCTACTACATTTGTTAAACAAATTTAATGTTTTACAAATTGGGAGCATATTATAGCCATTAAAATAACATTCTGTTTCTGGTTTAAAAAATTAATGTTTAGTGCAATGTCTAAGGGAACAATTTAAATTTTTAGTATAATTTGAATGAATAAATAAGCAAAAATAGAAATGCTAATCTGTTGTTTGGCTACATACTGGCAGTGTGATCTAACCGAGGTATTACGAATTGTCATATTTGTGAGTCTGAATCAAGATCTAGGTTTGCATGTGTGTGATGTTAACTTTCATGCTTCATTTCTGACGTTACTGAAATATATAGTCGTTGTAATTTTATAAATAATTATTAGATAGCTGTTTAGTTCAATAAAAAATTTTATTGCAAAAATTTCATGTTTGTTAAGGGAAAGGAAAAGCATTAAGAATGATAGATAGTTGGCATATTGTTTGGGGAAGGGGAAGTACAGTTTTAAAAAATTATTTTAAGAGTTACTTGATGAGGTAATAGATATATTTTGCTGCACTATTTGGGAGGACTAAAATAAAAATAAAAATTTTTATTTCAGTTCTTCAACTACACTGCTAGCCACCGTAAATGTAACACCCTGAAGGAAACATGCAAATAACATGAAATCTACAACAGGCATTAGCAGAGGTGAGATATGCAAATGATTAGAATTTCAGCACAGACGCACATCACGTGCGCCTGTGGCGCCACTTCAAAGCGCTCTTTAAGGTTTGGAGTTTTCGACGATTTAGAGTTCGGCGATTGTGTTTTCCTTGTGGTTTTTTTCAAAGAAACGATCAATTATGCTTCGTAGTAAACAGCCATCATCGTTTGATCAAGTATCCGAGTTCGGCAGAGGAAGGATAGTGGCCTACCGAGAGTGTGGATTATCTTTCAGGGAAATCGGTAGTCGTGTTGGACGAAACCAAACAACTGTAATGAGGAAATGCGACCGTTGGATGCAAGAGGGTAGGACGGACCGACGTGTTCGATCGCATCCACTTCAGTGAACCACTTCACGTGATGATAGGAACGTTGTGCGCATGGCAGTGACGGATCGCTCAGTCACATCACGAAACAGCACAGCACATTCAGTCTATACCGTATCATCCAGTGTCTGCGCGTACTATTCGACACCGTTTACAGCAGAGTGGTCTGTCCGCAAGACGTCCATTGCTTCCTCTACCCTTGACGCAGAACCACAGACGTCTCCGCCGCCAATGGTGCGATGAAAGAAGGCTGTGGACGGCAGAATGGAATGAAATTGTCTTTACTGACGAGTCACGCTTCTATCTGCAACACTACGATGGTCGTATTCGAGTCTGGAGACTCCGTGGAGAGAGGATGCTGAACAGCTGCGTTATGCACCGCCACACTGGTCCTGCACGGGGTATCATGGTATGGAGCGGTATTGGATATCACTCTCGCACTCCTCTAGTACGCAATGCCGGTACTTTAAACAGCCAGCGCTGCATCTCCGAGGTGTTGGAGCCAGTTGCCCTTCCTTACCTTCAGGGCTTGCTCACAGCCATATTTCAACAGGATAATGCTTGACCATACGTGGCACGCATTGTCCAAGGGTTCTTCGTCAATCTCCAGATTGAATTGCTTCCCTAGACGGCTCGCTCTCCGGATCTTTCGCCGATAGAAAACATGAGGTCCATGGTTGCTGAACGATTGACCTAGATTACATCCCAAGCTGCCATACCAGATCAACTTTGGCAACATGTGGAAGCTGCTTGGTACCCCAAGAACATATCCAAAGTCTCTTTGAATCAATGCCGAGGCGTGTGGCAACGATGATCTCCAACAATGACGGCTACTCTGGCTACTGATTCTGGAAGGAACCACACTTCACAGAAGTCTATAAATTTAATCATTTGATACTTGGTCAACATGTTATCTACTAAATAAATTTTGTTGTGATATCTCTTATCTTTCTTGGTGTTGCAATTTGGATGGCCAGCAGTGTAGAAACGTCCACTCAGCTTATACTTCTGTTTTTCTTAAAAAAGGGAGTGAGGTCGGGGGCACTTGTGTTCTTACTTGTTTTTATTTTGGTTTTATTCTCGAGTTTTAATTTTTTATACTGATTCCTTAACCTAAGTATGATTATTGTCAAAATTCTTTTGATTATATTTTGACAGAAGGCAAACATACAGATGGAAAATTCGCTTGACGGAATTGAATGCATAATTGACTTATTAACATCAAATTCTAAAAAACTGCTAATTCCTGCGTGTACTTTGATTCATCATCTAGCCCAGGATGAAGGTGCTTTGTCTGTACTTGTTGAATTTGATGTTGCTTCTCATCTAATGAAGCTTATGAAAACTGTAAGTGTTTTATTAAATTTTTTTCTAAATTACTTGTGAAATGTTTTTAATTGCAGTTTGTTTAGTATACTCAGCATTTCTATAAACGTCTTTAAAGTCATTTTCAAAAATTCTGGAACCTTTTCAGAAACATGCAATATTATTTAATTTTCTCATTGAGTTTTTATTTTGAATTTCAGAAGTTTTCTTCACTTTAAAAATTACTTTTTAAAGTGAAGTTTCACTTTAGAGAACAAAAACTAATTTGCAGTAATCTGAGGGGTATGGGGTTGCAAATGCAGCAAGTTAGTGGAATTGATTTGAGTTAAACTTTTGTTTGGAACAAACTGTATAGTGATATTTCGTTATGCAAAGGGACATTGTGGAATTGACTTCAGTTAAACTATTGTTTGGCATTAAATGTGCAGTGATAGTTGCGTTATGCAAAGGGACATTATCGTGCAGCAAAGGCCAATTATCTGGTTTAGCCTTTTCTTCTTTACTGAAAGAGAGTTTACTGCAAAACTGTTCAGAAATTATCTGTTACTGCTTGCACCTCGGTTATGACTATCTACTTAATTTCAACTTTGCATTCAAAGACATTGATCAGCGTAATCTTTGCTCATGACTTCTGAAACCAAAATTTCTATGGTATGTTTTTTTTGCACCTTGCGGCTTTTCCTACAGATGCGAATAGCTGACATTTTGTCTTTGTATCATGAACAAAACACCAGCTTTTGTCAATTATGATTTGCTAATCCCGACTGTTGTCTGTCATTTCAATCAAAATTTGACGTATGTTACTTCAATTTCCTTTCTGTTCTACAATCAAGGTACCAAAAATGAAAGCAAAATTTTCAGATCTTTGAGAGCACATTTTCCAGCAATATTTTTATTGAAGTTTTGCTCATCTGTTGCAGTTCGAGATGATAAATGAAGTTTCTTATAAGCAGCTGTTGAACATTTTGACAAATGTTTGAAATTTTGAGGGCTTCTGTGTTCATAAGCACTACTATAAATCTATCATGAAACTGTCTGTAACAAAGAATAACACTGAGGCATGTTATTTTTTTGCCTCCATTAGTTGCCCTAACCGTTCCAAATATTCTGTTTCAGTTGTGTCAGCTTTAATGTAAACAGTAGTTTTCCATTAATACAGCGCCGTAAAACTGTTTGTTGTCATGCATGAAAAATCGCCAAATGATTGCGCCAGTTTTCTGCATAGTCAAAATTAGGTAACCCTATACCATTAAATATAAAGAAGAAAGTTGTTCCATTTCTGAAGGGAAAAAAAATTGTAATCCTTCGCATTATTTTGATAAAACAATTTTGCAAGTTTAAATTCAAGAAATAGTAGTATAACACATTAGTGATTAAAATTATTTAATTTGTTAGATGTTAAAATACAGAACATGCGTTACATTGCGCATAAATACAGAACTTACCATTCGGATATAAAAGTGACAGAATATGATGGAATACCTAGATTTCGACTTCTTTACAGAAATTATATTTGATTGGAAAGAAGCTCTATTCATACAAAATTCATCTTTCGGGAAGCCATATGCCCCTTGCGTACAAAAGTAAGCCGAAAGTTATTTTTTATTTGTTTATTGATCTCTATTTCAACAACATATTCCCTCCCCCCCAAAAAAATCTGGCTAAATAAGGATTCAGATGTTGCTTAGCGTTACCGGACTATTTCTTATTACGCCATTTGGCAAGACCTCATTCTTTTAATGTTCTATGTGTATGTTCTAGTACAGTCTGTCCACATTGAGAAGAAAGGATTATAGCTAGGATCTTCAGCGCCCGATGACAGTTGAAGATTTCGCCCTTCCACCTATTTGACAAAAATAGAAAAAATTTCATTATAAAAACACGAAACATCAATTCGGCGTGCTCTTGATGCAGCGTATGGGGACAAATTTCACCCTTATCGCCTCCAGCTACGTGACTGCGTGAAGGGACTTGAGGTAACCTGTTTGAAAGGGCCGGTTAGGACCTGTACCTCCTACATAGGAGGTATGGTAGGAGGTATATATGCCTGTTCATTTTACTGCGGGCAGAAACGCAAGCAACCCATCCAAAGTTGCAAATGAGTGAATCCAGATGGAAATCCAATTATAGAGAATGCGCTGTTCGTCCAGGTTTACCTAAAGTAAGAATTTGGAATTGTCAGACGCTACAGCATGTAGGCGGGGTCAAGTCTCTTCTCGTGGTGGGAAGACTACACTCTTATGTATGATATTATGCTTTAGTTTACAGTGAGCGCAAGTTCGAGTGCAACTACTTCTAAATCCTCGCATTTGTATCTCTACATATTCCTCCCAGAATCCACTGTTCGAATAAAACTTTCCCGTCATGATTTTTTTTTCTTTTCGAAAACAAACTTTCATCTACTTCTGCAATACAGTTTTCTTCCCCAGTCTTCTTTTCCTCTTTACATTTCTTCCAACAAAAATCAGCGAAAATTTCTCCTACGTAATTTTTTCGATCTGTAAAAGAATTCTTTATCTTCAGTTGGTTAAAGTCATTGAGGTAGGAAGTAAGATGGAGAGGTCCTAACCGGTTTTCCCCATACACTTCTTTGAAGCACTGGCGATCCCTTCGTGGTGACCAAAACATTGGGTGATTTGCCATTAAGATCAATGAGTTTTGACACAATCGGATGTAAATATTTTGTAATTACTTCGTAAATATGCATGTAAATGTATATATTTTCTTTTTCTACAATATTTCAGAGTCTAACTATATGAAAAGAATACATTTTTAAACAACATTTCATTCTGAACGGAATTAAATGCTATACTTTTTACAGGACAGTTTGCTCAGAATGATTTAATTTAAATGAAATATTTTCACAACTTTTCGTTAATTACATTAGAAAAATTTTCGTAATTCGATTTTATTCGGTTAAGGATTACAAAAATTAAGATCAAAGTTTATTGTATTATTAATATTAAAATTATGCATTATTTCTTTTCTATTTATAAAGCTTCTTTATAAAATACTTTCTTAAATATAACATGATTTTTTAGCTTCTGAGGCATCTTTTAAATGAAAAAATCTAAGTCAGTTTATAATTAATGCTCTATTCGGTCCATTTCAGATTAGCGCCCCTTTTATTTTAATAGTGAAATATGTTAAATGGTACTTAACTTTTCTCTGAATATATCTGAAAGGGAATAAAAAAAGGATTTTTTAAAAATATTATTTAAAAATTGTAACTGAGTTATTATAAAATGTAAGAGAATAATTCTTTTAATTATACTTATCAGATTTTTTTACCCTTAATTTCAACAATACATATGTGAAAACTCTTCTTTATTACTTCCTTAAGTACGCATCTGATAGAATTTGCTTTATAATACCTTTTAACAGATTGCTTTCCTGTACGAACAATTCTTGCTTAAATAGTTTTATAACGTATTTGTCAACAGGATTTCAGTTTATGTTTACAATTCAATGTTAAAGTTATTATATAGTTAGATAATATTTATAAGCATTATAAATTTAGATACATTTAGTAATTAGATTTCTTCACAGTAACTTTCACAGGAGTTTATGAATGAATAAATCCTTCATTTCAAATACATTTATAAATAATTTAATAATTATTTATGCATTTTGTTAAAGGCAGATACATACTTTGTACAAGCATATGCATAAATATACCCATACATATTTCATATTTTTCATTTTCGGCATGTGCAAATCTTTAATTTCTGTGCATTCACAATCTTTTTCAAGTAAAGTAATTTACAATAATTTAACATATACCGGAAATTTTTACATAAAAAATATGTATAAATATAATTTGAATGAAAATTACTTGTATTATTTTTAATACCCACTCAAAGTTTAGTTTTTCTTCGAAATTCCTCCACGATGGCATCTCTCCCTTTAGGCAGATAGCCCTTGCATGCCTTACTCTATTTAATAAAAACTTAACCTGACCTATGTGCCTAATTACAAACATTTTAATATGCATAATTTTATATTTACATTTAGCCATCAAGTTTCAAACTTTTGACTTAAAACAGGTTTTAGGATACATTCATTATCAAATTCAAATCTTCTAGTAAATATATTTTGGCAGAGCACTCAATACCTTTGCTGTTAATGGTTCTCAGTTTCTCAGAGAAATCTTTAATCCAGGAGAGAGTTAATTGAGATTCGAAAATTTCGCCCCTTTTTAATTACGATACTGAGAGCAAATATTGTAATATGCTCCAGTTAGCCATTCTTTGTCTATGAATGAGACTTGCGTACGTTAAGAAGCAAGCATGAACCTCGAATTTCTGGGGGGAAAAAAAGACTTGGGTGAGAAAAATTTAACCGTTTGGAATCAGTTAGAGAACCATTCATGATCGGACCTCCTTTGGCAGCATACACAAATATTTTCACCTCCGTCGATTACACCATTTTCAAATTCTTAATAAGCTGTCTTGATGATGTGGCATGTTTACATGGTCACATCATCTTGACCGCACATGGTACTTCTGCCGAATTCGCAAATGTATCCATCTTCTGTTCCACACATTTGTGTAAAACTGTACATAATTTTACACAAAAGTGTGGTTACAAATCTAGGAAAAGTTAACTTATGGGCATATCTGTGTGTATAATTATTAATTTTGACGAGGATTGCAGCATTTGGTGACAATTTTATTTTTTAATTAACCCATATAAGTAAGTAAACCAAATAAGTAAAAAATGTAAACCCAAAGTCATTATTTTTTAGTTATATAAAAATAAAATGATGAGTTTAAAATGATCAACTACTAAAGCCTCTCCTCTAAAAATTTTTAAAAAGCACATGCTTCAATAATATGTGGATGACAAACAAATTTATTTTATTTAAAACATTTTGGCATTCGGAAAATAAAATAAAAGTAACGAATACTCTATCAAGGGTATCGAAAGACGTATACAATTTTAAAGGTACCGTAAGGTATTTTTCATTCTTTAAGCACATCATTTTCGCTAAAATCTATATTTTTGTAGTACAACAGCTTAGAATTTTATAAAACAAATTCATGATCAAAATCGCTATTGTTAATCATCGAAAAATAACCAAGATAATATAATAAAGTTATATTACCATCAATAATAAAAGATGTGATTTTTGCTTAAATGTTACTAACCAATACAAATTCCTATTATCCATCACACAATGATGTTTCTTTTATGTGGAAGTGTCCCGTTTTTTGATTTGTATGGAACTGTCGTGTGTCCAAATACTATCAAAGCACTGTCAAGGGAGCTTCTGAATGTACACAAAAAAAACACCCCATCTGGAGATCGAAACCTCGGAGCAATACTTCACTTGTAGCGCAGGTTTGGTCCCTCCTTCCTTTCTTACCTCCGTGGTTAAAGTATAAAGAAACGGATTATGAAGTTGCTTATGTTGCCCCAAAAGAGGCTTTAATAAGCTAGATTAGGAAATTAGGCCTCTGAAAGCACATGACTTTGACAAGCCGGCATGTGAATTTCCAAGAACGATCAAGAAAGGGAGGTAAAAGTGGGGAGGCCATTGTCTCCTGTACTGCATGTATGCATGCCAATCAGGTTGAAAGCAAGGAGAGACAGAAGTAACGCCGCGCAGGAAAACAAGTAAAAGGTCGGCAGTCCAAGCTAGGTTTGGAAGTTGCGCTTTCTAAGCATGTGAGAAGCAAATGGTGTGATCAAATTCTCTTCTGAAATGGTTTGGTAGCGAAGAACTTCGGAAAAATGTGCGGCATCACAGCTAATTTCAGTTTTGATGAAACTCTTATTTAGTAATGTGGTGCACTATAAGGTCGATTTTCAAGTTATCATGGGTCAGTTTCTTTCTTATCAGGTAATGAGCATTTACAAGTCTTCTCAGTATCTTATTCTTTACTACCCGAAGTTTGTAGAAGTCTGCCTTTGAAGCTGACGCCCAGGCCGCAGATGCCTAGCATGGAATTGGTCTTATAATGGTTAGGTATATCCTTCTCTTTCTGTGGACAGACCATCCAGAATAATTTCATAGGGGTGCAGAAAGTTGGTTGGCGATACCACAGGCTTTTCCTATGATGTGCTTAATATGACAAGTCCATGAGAGCTTTTGGTTAATAATAACTTACAGATAACTTATATTATTTACGCGGCTCACAATTTCTCCAAACAAGTAGAGGCTGTTCATTGCTATTTTCGGAATCATGCGCTTCCTTATCAATAGGAGCTTAAACTTTGAGGCATTTATAACGATTCTCCATTTCCTGCATAAGTGTTCAATATCTAAAACAAAATCCTATAGTTTGGAGATGGCATTATTGGGTTGGATAGAACTCACGGCTACCGCCGTATTCTTGGCATAGCAAGGTAACATAAAATTATGATCCAGTTTAACTCTAGGAAAGCCGATTACGGAAGAAAGGTAGAGAATAGGCCCAAGACAGGAAAGAACCCTAGGACTTTCCTGTGGTGATGTTTTAGAAGGCTGGATAGACATTTCCTTGACTGTCACTGAAAGTTCGGTCGGTAAGGAAGGAATTGAGAAGAATAATTTCCTGATTAAAATTAATTTTTATCAGTTTGTAGATCAGCCTCTTATGCCAAACAGGGTCGAATGCTTTCGCAACGTCTAGTATAAGGAGTACTGTGCATTTTTTATGGTGCAGAGCTGCTGTAATAAATTTAACTAGCCTGATTAGCTCTTAAAGTAGACAGTTGCTGCCTGAATCCGTATTGATCGGAGGGAAGTCACTGAAGATATAGGTTCATTCTTTTTGAAATAATACGTTAATAAATTTTGCTAAGATTGGAAAGCAGACTTATAGAACGAAAATTATCCACTTCAGTCCTGTCCTTTCCAGGCTTGGTAAGAACAAAGGTCTTGACACTTTTCCAAGGATTTGGGAACTAACTTAGAGTCAGGCAGGCATTGATAATTCCATTGAATTTGGCGATAATGTTAGAAGGTAAATTGCGTAACATGGTTTTTGGTATTTCCATCAAAACCCGGGGTCTTTGTATTATATTTTGAATTTCGTCTGGCGTATTTTTACTCATATCCAATATGGTCCTTATCGTACAGACGTCAAATTCAAGAACAAAACCCCACTCTTAACACCGAAAGCACGTATACCTGCGACCCATAAATAACCATACTGTTGCGAGCGCCACAGTAGTCACTCGGATGTGATGGGAACACGTATTTCTTTCACCCGCCACCTGATGAAAACTGACAAATTACGTCACTCGCGCCTCGCTGCTTAAGTGTTCAACGAGCTCAACTAGCCACGCCGTACGAAAGGAACTTCAGCCCACCAACGCAAAGATCAACAGCATGGGCGCAAAACACGGCAACAAATCGTAATTCCTTATTAGCATACAGATGCTGGGGGAGGGTATGTAGCGGTTCGCGGAGCCAGCCAACGCTTCCAAATTCGGAAGAGTTGAATTCTTGAATGCGTCACCGAAGAGCTCTTTTGGGATGAGATAGAGTATTTCACTCCCATGAAACGGACTCGGTTTCTGTCCCCAAGGCCACTTGGTCTCTGGCATTGCACTTCTGATTCGACTCATAGCACCCTGAAGAAATATGATCAGCTGAATTAAAAAAAATTAATAGAAATAAGAATCAAGAAATTTGCTTGCATTGTAAATTCGATTCTGAATCTTCAGCGCTTCTTAGAATCTTAAAAATTCAGAGCATGAAAATTTATATTTTATTTAAAGTTATTTAATATGTCCTGCATTTTGATACAAGTTTGTACATATATGCATTTATTCTAATATGGCTGTTAACTTGTTTCCTTCGAACGCTTTATTTTTTAGCGTGACAAGAAGCTTCTGCAACAATTATGTTTAGCTGTTGCTTCCTGTTGCTCTCTGCAGAAAGGTTGTGAAAAATTTGCTGAGTGTGGAATCTCGTGTCCACTTTTAAAGTTTTTAAATGCAAAAGACAAAATGTTGAGGGCTTTGGCGGCATCTGCATTATCAGAACTCGTTTCTTTACCTGGCTGGTGCCCTCCAAACCAACAAAATAGAATTGTACCGGTAAGTTGTTTTACCGTATAAATTATTAATATAATCTGGTGTTAGAAATTTCTTGTATAATATACACAATCAGCAAAAAAATTAAATGAATAAGAACAGTGTGGCATAAATATATCGATTGAATGTTTTAAAATAATAGTTCGAAATAATAGTGATACAAATTAGTATTTAAATTAAAGCCGGATATGAAACAAAGTATTGTAGCATTGTAGTTGTATGTGAATGTAACTATGTGACTTTGTACTTTGGTATGAAATCGAGTTTTTATAATTGATAATTGCTTAGTATTGAAAATTAAATCAGAGGTTCATAAGAACTAGAAACTAATACATTCATAAAATATTCATTTGTCATATGGAAAGTAGATTTAAATGTCGCTTTCAAAATAAAACAAATCTTCCTTCTTTGTATATCTCAATAATAGAATTATTGAAATATAGAAGTAATTATTAATTAGGTGACTTGTCATGGTGACATAACATGAATAGAAGCAGGAGGAGATTTCAGAATAGTTTAGCATTAAGTAAACGAAGCAGAACACAAACTGCCATTGGCAACTGAATTCATCAGAGGCAGCTTTTATAATTTTGGCTAAAATTATCGTCTTCTATTGCTAAGAAGCTCTTTGGTTCCTGCTGCAGTGTTGTTATGGCGCTGTATTGCCTAAAGTTGCAAAAATAGATTTAATTCTTTTCATCAATTACTTGATGTTTTATTTCCTTGTAGACTTTGTAACTGATCAGCAATTTAGTTTGAAAAAACACGTGCTGCAATGTTTCATGTACTGCAATATAAAAGATTTTATGTAAGTTGCATTTTGTATAAAAAGATCTGACATAATATTTGTATAAATATTATGTCAGATCAGTAGCATCAGCAAAAACAACAGCTATGGTGGTGGTGCAGTAATGAAAGGTGGATTTGCAAGAGTTATCGTAGTGTCAACCAGGACAACCTGACAAACTTTGATTACTCATTAATATCAAATGGCATTTTAAGTCAGTATGTTTATCCTTTTAGGAATAAAATTGAAACTTTAATATCTGTATATCACTTTAATCAATCAATCAATTAAATTTCACACTAAAATAAATAAATGATGTTGAGAGCGTCAGTGAAATATATTATGAAAAGTATAAAGTCCTTTTTTGTTTTTCCTTAAACATTTTTTTTCTTGTTCCACTTATGCAGTTAATGAGTTTATCATGCTTCACATATCTCAGAGTTCAAAACTGCAGATGAATCAACATGAAATGAATTCCTTATGTTTTCATAATTAAGTTAATCTTATGAATGACACATCTTTTTTTGACTTCATAGTATGTAAAAATTGCAGCTCTGGGTATGTGCTGTTACCTGGAACTAGAGGGTTAATGGAGCTATGAAAGAATTAAATTTTCATGACAGCTAATAATTTGTATTCTTACATAGAATCAATGAATATTTTCAAAACTTCTTTGATAACGTCCCCTATTTAATTATTGCCAAAAGGCTAACTAATGTTTCCAGATTTTTTGAAATATCTTCCTGAAGAACATGTAAGGTTTTAGTTAAACTAACCAAGTTTTATTTTAATTTAAATCTTTTCTATCTCCTCTCTGTTTCAACTTCCCGTCAGAAGAAGCGCGCGTTTTTAGCTTATGCTAATTTTGAAGTACGGCCAAGTACTATTTAAGCCAGAGGTAGAAACCTCTTATTGTGTGAGAGCTTAGACTCAGATCACGGTTATTCCGCTCAACGTTCGTCTGACCAGCTAGCAGTTTAAATTTATAAGCCATAGTGCTTACTACGTGATTGCATTGTAAAATAAATTAAAGTGCGGTAGTATTTAGTATATCTTGCTACGCACCCTTTTAGATAGAGGCCAACTTCCGCGAAGTGCTCTGCGAAGCAAAGTTTAAGTTCTATTTTAATTTATTTAAATTTATTTGATTGTTAAGTTCGACCAAAGTGCGGTCTTTTACGTTCTGTATCTCTCCCAAGTTGGGAAGTTTGTATTTAATAGTGATTGAATAAAAGAGGATTTCACATCCCTTCACGTGCAGTTATTATCCAGCCCAGCATATACATCAGAACATAGCGTACCTTCCGCTCCCTGTTCCAGTTCAGGACTGAATATTTGAGGTTAAGAACCCTTTACAGAATTTACCATGTTCTCAAAGAATACACACAGAATACTAAGTCCTGACAAACAAAGATGCATGGAATTGTTGCTTGTTGCTGATTCCATTTTATTTTTGTATCCAGCAATAAAATACATTTTTGCTATTAGTGTAAATAATAATTTTTTGAGATATGTTAATGAATTTAGTATTGTAATAGATATGGCAGAAAAATTGAATACCGCTGGCATACAGCATTTTACTTTTTAAATTATGAGATATTATATAGGCAAATAAACTACAATTCTGCTAATGTCTGCCTTTTTTTTTGGGGGGGGGAGGCAGACATAACAGATATAAAATAAGGCAGACTTTTTTTTTGAAAAAAAAAACAACTTATAACATGAGATATTCTATGTTCATATGTATGCATGTGAGAATTTTGAGTGCATGTGAAGTTTTAAGCATTTTTCTGAGTATATTTTAAGTACATTTTATTGTTTTGTGAATCAGTTTGGTATACCTATTTTATGCAACAATGTAGTATTTTATACTAACTTACAGTAACTTATTCCTTAACTTAACATGTAGGTGTATATCATGGCTTAGTTTGTAATGTTTAAATTATGCTTAACTTTGCATTGAAATTTGCATTGCTTATTAATCTAATTTTATTTCAAAAAATAAAAATAAAAATATTTTTGTTCTAAACTGTGCTAGTGGAATAACTTAGTTTAATATTTATACCTAGTGTGCACATTTTATAAAACCCCTTGTGGAATTGTTTTACAGGTGTTAACTAAGATGCTCATGGATGTCCAAAATAGAAAATGGAATCAATCTGCTGCTCTTATTTTGCGAAAAATATTGTGTATAAAACATGGTGTGCATATCTCACAAACAAATACATGAAGCATTATACTTATTTATAAAAAAATGATGAAAGCCGTAGATACTGAAAAGGAATTTAGTCTTTTGCATGAGACTTTTTCCTGAACTAAAGGGAAAAGACAGCTTTGTCAGTCAATGACAATTAAGTTTTATCGAACACGATTACGAAATGAGATAGATTTAGTCACTGATTTGAATGACCTCAAGGGAAGAGCTGTCTGTACGTACTAACAAGATGATGTAATTTTGTGTGTCTGCAACAACGATGATATTGCTTAACATTTCCAAGGAGAATACCTATTGACAGGGAATTCATTGGCGATATCACCTGCAAGGGAGCAAGCAACTCAGCATGGGAACCTGAGCATTCTAGCAGAGAAATTGCTGTTGCCATTGCACGCATATAGCCAATAAATGACATATTGAAATCACATGTTCCGCCACAACACTGGCTTTTTGATATGTGTTTATACATTACTGATGTATGCAGTTTGTATTTAAAGATTTGATCATGCTGTTTTAAGGATTTTGTCTTGCTAGTCCTTAGTTCGACATCATATCTAGAAAATGAAGGCAGTAACATATCATTTTAAGAAAGTGATGTACGTTATTATAAGGAAAATGACTAAAAACTAGAAAATGAAAGATATTCTATTTTAAGCAAGTTATGCATTTCGAAATTTTCACTTACCTTGCAATAAGTATATTTTTATGAAATTACTTATAACATTTTCACTACATTGTGTTGACAGTCATAAAATTTCTGATTTTTGGCAATATTTATTTTTTATTTACCCCAGTTACATTCATGATTCACCTCGGTTTTTAGAATGGTAGCATTAGTATTGTCATGTTATATTACGTAAATATCGTGGATGGTTATATCTTAAATATAATATAGATGTCTTAAATTGTTTAGGCATTTTTAATTTCCATGTAAGATGTAGATAATTAACAATTAAAAAATCTAAAACATTTTAAAACTGTATATATGTTATGCTCAAAATAAAAAATATGGTTAGTATTAATGACTGGTTCTTATTAATTATAATCACGTATTTGGGTTAATTTGATACATAATACAAAATAATAACATTTACCTAGAAATATTAATAATTACCAATTAAGTTTTTTTCTCTGTGATTAACTAAGCGTAAATAGACTGAAATACCGAACTCTGATGTAATTTTAATGTCATGTGATATGAAGTACATGGAATTACATACATTATCAGTTTTATTAACAATGAAATTTGATCAATGTAAAAAATGTTTTATAATAATGATTTCTGTTATTTAGGCGATGCATTCATTATTTATTACATCAATCAAATTATATTGCGTACAAACGCCTTAAGATGACAAAAAAATTGCATTATAAATACAGTATTATAACATTTGTAACAAACAGCAAATTGGAAACAGATTGCATTATAAATACAATATTATTACATTTTTAACACATTATTTATGTTGGCTGAAAGAGCGTCTATGGAATTTGAAGTCACAAAAACTTTCATTTTCACATTTGCAGTGATTTGTGTTACAACTGCAGTACTGAAACCTTGAACACTTAAATCAGAATTCTTGCAAGCACAATATATTAGACTTATTTCAATATCTGGAACTTTATTGCATGCTTGTAGCTTGTTAAAATGAGCGTTATTGCTTATTAAAAGCTTCCTTGTAGTTTAAATTTTCATCTTCCTTAGAAATTATATTAGGAATATTATCCTGGCTATCAGTTTAACCCCTGACTACCACTGGTATTCTTATCCGGTCGGTTTCTACTGCATTAGCAATTGAAGGTTTTTAACTTTAAAAGCACGAACTTTTTCCCACTTGCTTATGTAACTACTGTTCAACAAAGCACCTAGCTTCTTGAATATCTTCTAAAACTTCATCAGGTGCAAAAGAAGAGTCTTCCTTGTTTTCTTCACAATCTTCCATTTAAACATCTACGATACAGTTTGCTCTTCTCTTTTCATCATCGGACTTTTCTATTTCAGAATTATGTTGTTCCCCGTTTATTTGTCCTACAATCTTATTTCTGTTTTTGACTAGACCTACAATAGTTATTACCTTCTTATTTTCATTCGAATCATTCAGTTCCTCTTCATGTTGCCATCATTCATATCACCTACATATTCATCTTTGGATGAGAATATTGCCAGAGGTTTGACATAATCATTAAACTCATAACATAGCAAGATCTTTTTCATTTGTTATCCCGGATAAAATAAAAACTGCCAAACAGGTTCAGACTGCAAACTAAGCTTATCTTTACAACCAAATATAGTTTCATATGGACTATGATCTATTCTAGAGTGATGTGATTTGTTTTTCACAAAGTGAATGAATTTTACCACTTTGTTGTATTGTTTGCTTCAAGCGAAGTAGATAATATCGTTTCAATGTCTTGGTTTGCTCTTTCAGCTGAGCCTTGTGGTTGACTCAGTCTTGGCTTTCCATAAACAATTTTGAGTTCATTCCACATTTAGCAGACATCTTCAATATTAGCAAATTCTTGGCCTTTGTCACTTTGCAAGATGCATAGTGCTCCAAATAGTGTGAGCACATATACTAAATTATAAGGATCTTCCTCGACTCGTTTTTTCTTTCAATGCTTTAAATTGAACTAATTTCGTTAAATGGTCATGATACATAAATAATAAGTTTAAAGTCTGTATTCGCTTTTAACTGCATGTTACTGAAATCAGCTTGACACCTCGAATTTAATTTGCTGCTTTTAAATGGTTCAACAATAAGACCATTTCTTGGAATGCTTTCTCTTGACAAGGTTCACAAAGATTTAAATATATCATTATAATTTCGACTGTCATATTCTTATACTTTGTCTTAACACTTTCTTCATTCTATTTCGCCCATCATGATAGATTTAAATGTAAATTTTATGATTTATTTGAAAACTATCCTTCATAAAATTATATGTGATTGAGTCTTTTCATTTTTAACTGGAATGATGAGTTTTTCAGTTGCAGAGTTCTGCTGTCTATCTGTTATGTAGCAGCTGGAGAATATTGACTGCACCGAAGAAGGGTTAAAAACTACCCTTTATTAAATTCTTTAAATTATTTACAATGCGCCAACTCGACCCTAACATACTACGCCTCTGCTTGGGCGGTAACTGAATCAGTAGAATCAATTCAAAATTGAAGATATTAAAAAGTAGTAGAATTGAACTACAGGGCTCAATACAATCCTGTATCCTACAGCGCGTAGCTGAGTCTAGTGGCAGCAAGATAATAGCTGTTAAGCCACGTCTAACCAGCAATAAATGCTAAGCCGAAGTTTGCGTTACAAACACGCACGAGTTTTCCCAGACTTTCTAACTTTCCTTACTAGAACATCGATATTTAAACTTTTTCTCCCACTGGTAGAATTTGCGTTCCTTACGCGCGCAACCAAGTTTAAATATTCTGGCACTGAAAATTCGGGGAATGAAGGCTTATATGAAAGTAACTTAAAATTAAATTTAACTGGTTATTTAAAATAAATATAAATCCCTACACAGTAATACCAATTATTACAATATCATATCTTGATAATCGTTGAAAACCTTCTGTCAGAAGATATATTGGAATATACCAGAAGTCTGCTCTTTGCTTTCCTCATATATTTATATATTTTAAAACAAATTATACTCTTCTTGTATAAATAAATGATGAATGTCTCTCCCCCCCTGATTTGAGCATGTTAAAGTGATCGTCAGAACGTGACTTCTAAATCATCATCCGTGGTGCTTAAAAATACAGTAAAATTTGCAAAAATTCTGAACACTGATTCTCGGCGTACCTCTATCTGGAAGAAACCTGGAACACGATACTGTCCCTCACTCATTAGGGAAAGGGATCATTACGGTGTTAGATGTGTAATTGTTTGGGCGGGCGTTATGTTGGACGGTCGCTCACCCCTGCATGTGTTTGATAAAGGCTTCCTGATTGCTACGGGGTATAGGCAGGAGATCTTAGAGCCAATGTTCGATTCTTCAAGGCTGCAGTTGGTCCTGTGTTCCTGTTAATAGACGAAAATTCTCGTTCACATAGAGCTTACATGATCGACGATTACCCGGAAAGTGAGGATATTTATCGCAAGGATTGACTCGCCCGATATCCTACCTTAACCCTATAGAGCGGGACGCTCTTGAAAAGGGCAATTTCATTTTGCCATCCCCCTCCGAGAACCATCCCGGAGTTGAAAACTGCCTTATTGTAGAAGTGGGATCGACTGCCACAGGGATTCCTAAATTGCTTCCTGTCCAGTATGCCGTCACGCTGCGCGACCTGTATGGCTCTGAGAGGGGACCCCACTCCATATTAGCTTTATTTTCAGCTCTGTATCACAGCATGGATTTTGGATATCCATGCTGTATGCATTTTACTGACAATCATGCTTACATAAAATTACTTTTGAATGGTACATATCTTTCTAATTTATAAATAGATATTTATACCAAATTTCATTTAAAACTGTCCATTAGGTTTTCAAAAATTCGACATAATATGCAAATTCTTTCATTTTGCTCACGAGTGTAGATTGCAAAACCATCTTTTAGATAAGTTATCAGGACTGAGGGTTCTGTGCATCATTTTTGGAAACATTGTGAAGTATTTACCAGGGTGTTTCTTCTCAGGTCCGAACTGGAACAGTGAGCTGATGAAACGTAAGCTTTGTTCTTATGTAACTGCACGTGAAGGGATTTGAAATCCTCTTTTATTCAATCACGATTATTTACAAACTTCCCAACTCGGGAGTGATACAGAAAGTAAAAGACCGCACTTGGGTCGAACTTAACAATCAAATCAATTTAAAACTAAACCTAAAATAGAACTTAAATCAAAGGTTGCTTCGCAGAGCAATTCGCGGAAGTTGGCCTCTACCTAAAAGGGTGCGTAGCAAGATATACTAATACTAGCGCACTTCAATTGTTTTTACAATGCAATCACGTAGTAAGCACTATGGCTTATAAATTTAAACTGCTAGCTGGTCAGACGAACGTTGAGCCGAGTGGCCGTGATCTGAGACTAAAGCTCTCTCACATTGAGAGGTTTCTACCTCTGGCTTAAATAGTACTTCGCTGTACTTCAAAATTAGCATAAGCTGAAACCGCGCGCTTCATATGACAGGAAGTTGAAGCAGAGAGGAGATAGACAGATTTAAATTAAAATAAAACTTGGTTAGTTTAACTAAAACCTTACAAAGTGACTTATCAGATAAAGCATACTTTGTCAAACAAGCTGGCTAAGAAGTTGAATATGGCGAACTGAAAATTTCTGGACGATGTTATGATATATGGCACTCTAAACGCGTTTCACTATGCTTCGACTAAAATTAAATATTTTGTTGTACGGAATAATTAAAAAATCTAAAATGTGCTGAAATCCTGGCAAGGCACCAGGAATTGATGATTTGCAGAAGGAAATCATTTATGAAGTATACATAGCAAATTCTGAACTGATGAGTAACTCTTTCAATAAACATCTCAATAAAGGACATTTTCGAACGTACTGGAAAATGGCAAAATTGGTACTTTTCAGTAAAGACGGTAAAGATCCTAAACAAGTATACTCTTATAGACCTATCTGCATACTTACAGCTTGGAGTAAAGGGTATGACAGACTGATAACGTCACAACTTAGTCACTTTCTATTTTCTAATAATAAATTAGCATCCACACAGTATGGCTTTACGCCTGGAAAGAGTACCTCAAATGCTATCCAAGAAATAATCAATTTTGTGCACAATAACAAACAACAAAAACTTCATTCTTGTCTAATTTCTTTAGATGTCAAAAGTGCTTTCAACAATATTTGTTGGATTGCTTTGTTTTCCAAACTCAAACGTCTTAAATGTCGCAAAACCTCTGTAACGTAATTAAGGACATGCTCCACGAATGCCGCATCATATATAATGATCAAAATGTCACTATGAAACAACAACAACAACAAAAAAAGGATGTGTCCAGGGGTCAAACTTTGGTCCTCTTTTCTGGAATTTTATCATGAATACAGCTTTGCAAATACATAGATCTTGATGATGGAGTTAAATTCCAAGCTTACGTTGACGGTTTATTACTCCTGATCTCATGATCTTCGGCTGCAATTTTAGAGCAAAAAGCTAAATATGCAATTTCTGGTTTGCTTCAATGGAGAAGAAAATTTAATTTAGAATTTTTCAAGGAAAAATCAACCTTTTTATTTCTTCCATATCGAAGTCCTAAATTACGACCTCCAAAAATTACTATAGGAGGTTCTAATATTTGCTACGTTGAATAAATGAAATACTTGAGACTTACGTATTCTCGATGAAAAATTATCATGGCTTCCACATATATTACTTGAAAACAAAAATTGGTAAGATAGTTAGTTAGTTGGTAAGATAGTTGAATCTCATGAAAAGTTTATCAAAACTCGTGATAAAAGAATCATGTAAAAGAGTGATACTGAGATTTTCTACACATACCTGTCAGGCATGATGGTGTAAGCCGACAGCGAGAATGCAGGATAAAATACCTAAAATTCAACGACCGATTCTTCTAGCTCTTATAAGAGGTTATAAAACTACCCCACTCCATCCTTACAAGTCCTCTCTGGAATTCTTCCAATACATTTGTAATTGGATTTGGAAGTTTCTATCTTACAATTACGACATGAAGCAAAATGCATTAGCTTCTATAATTTGACTATTTTCTATCAAGAAATTGAAAGGGATATTCCAAAATGGACAATGCACCCAACCCATATCCAATTAGTTCATTGGATCACAGATCCACCTCCAAAATAAAGGATATGAAATTTTCACTGATGGATCAAAAATGGATGACGCAGTTTGAGTAACTTTTTGTGTGTTTAAAAATGGCATTGAAATTTCTACCGCTTTCATATAAACTAAATCACTTTTGTGCTGTATTTCAAGCAGAAATAAACGCTCTATATCAAGCTTTAAAGTGGGTTCATATAAATTTACATAAAAGGCAATGTCATATTTTCTGTGATAGCCAAACAACGTTAAAAGCTATTGGCAAGTTCAAATCAACTTCTTCTATCACCCATGGTATTCGACAACTATTGATTCAAACCAATTTTATTTTACATTGGATTAAAGGCTATGCAGGTTATCAAAGCAATGAATTGGCCGATCAAAAAGCTAAATTAGGAATTACCCGAGGCACTCTACTAAACTTTGAGATACTAATTAGCTACGTTAAAAGGAATTTAAAACAAGAAGCCTTACATGAATGGTAAAGAAGATGGGACGTATTTGAAATAAGACGACATGCTTATAACTTACTTCCTAAAGTTAAGACAACAAGACTGTGTTCAGATTTCTTTTTGACACAAATCTTCACGAGACACGGTGCTTTTCCATCTTATTTGAATATTTACATGTTGATGAATGCTAGATGTTATGTGGCCTTCGAATAGCTGATGCTTCACATGTATTGGTAGAATGCCAGGCCTTTTCTTCGATTCCATAGCGTTTTCTAAAAACGGACATATCTATAGACACTTTTCTAACCTTATCGAGAAACGATAAAGGCCGTTGTTTGATGATGAACTTTATGAAATATATTTATGATAACGAAGTTCAGTTGTATGCGTCTCACTGATTTATTGAAAGAATGTTATGTGCATTCAGATAAATTGTACTATGTTAAAGTCTTAGTACAAAATTTGTTTTTCATATTTATTTCAATTAGATTTTGAATTATATTTCAAATTTGTACTTTTGAGTTTGATTTTTCATTGTTTTTCAGTTTCGTATTTTCCTTGTTCTAAGTATGATCTTTTGCTGTAAAGAGTTTGGCCAGGTCAGTAAATCTCTCCAGACAGAGGTACCAAAATTTTAAATGCTTTAGCCTCTTGGCGTATACGGTGACACCTCTTTAAAGAGGTGAGGATCGTCCTCCATTTCATGTTGTAATATTGACATGAAACACATGTTCATGCAAACTAATTGAAACCCAAACAGTGTTTCTTATTTACAGGTGACTATTCCTGAAGCGGTTTTAATATGGTTAAAAAAACACTCTGTTGACATTCAGTGAACTACCCATTATCTGTACGTAGATTACCTGTTCATCTGTGTATCGGCCAAAAAAAAGTAAATTGGAAAAATTATATGAAAATGGTCCTCGAAGAAAATTAAAAACTTGAGAGTTTTTGCAGGAAACTTATTCTCATTGTTAACACTTGGATTGAAATTCACATTATGCACTCTTTCTGGCAAAAAGACTGATCGCTAATGTAAGAAAGGAGCAGAGGCGGAGTTTTCTGCTGACAGAAAGCGGAAACAGAATCAGATTTTACTAAAATAATTTCTTGTCTTCAGAATTTTTAAAACGGTATGAAGATAATATGGAAGA
>KK118149.1:273957-315017 GCA_000611955.2 Stegodyphus mimosarum | reverse complement strand
ATCTTCTAATAGAAAAGGAAGAATGAAGAACATTGGTGCATGGGAATGTATGTAAAACAGTTGTGCTATTTGGCTGGATAAACTGAGTTTGATCTTAAGTACCTAAACAGTTTTCGATACTATCATATTGTTCGAAAGAACATGAGTGTGACTAGCGCAAACAGAAATGCGTGGTGACAGCGATAAGAAGCGCGCCTTGCACTCACGTTTGCTGCCTATAAATATGACAGACAGCCTTAAAGAGAAGTTTTTAGAGAAGCGCAGAGAGAGAATTTAGACCGGCATTTGAAGGGTTGTGCTCATATCTGGTTCTGAAATAAAGATTAATTTATATTGTGTATTATGTCTACCGAGAGGATATTTAATATGATATGGACAACGAGGATCGAGTGGATCCCACAATGGTTTCTACAAATGTAACTGACTGGGAAATGAATTTCAAAAATATTTTCTAGAAGAGAAAGGAGAAAATTTGCATATGTTTTATTATTGTTATAATTAAGTATGTTTTAAACAGTGTATTGTTTTTCATTCCTTTGAAATTGTTTCAACTCATTTTCTGCAAAATGCGCGGCCTTCTACGTTATATGTACCGCCCAGTTATGCGAGGTTACTCGTGCTGCGGTTGGTACTGATAGTTCGGAATTCGGTGTATGTTGACTGAAATCCGGCTTAAAAACAATTAGTTGGGCCAAAAATCAGACATTTGCAGTTTTTTAACTGATTTTTTTTCATTGTTTCATTTTTAAAGGTAAATACGTATTTTGTAAAGAAAACGTGATTTCAATATATTTCATGGCAAGTAATGAAGTATGAAATCATTGTGCAAGAATTGATTTTCTATACTCATCCTTACAAGTCCTCTCTGGAATTCTTCCAATACATTTGTAATTGGATTTGGAAGTTTCTATCTTACAATTACGACATGAAGCAAAATGCATTAGCTTCTATAATTTGACTATTTTCTATCAAGAAATTGAAAGGGATATTCCAAAATGGACAATGCACCCAACCCATATCCAATTATTTCATTGGATCACAGATCCACCTCCAAAATAAAGGATATGAAATTTTCACTGATGGATCAAAAATGGATGACGGAGTTTGAGTAACTTTTTGTGTGTTTAAAAATGGCATTGAAATTTCTACCGCTTTCATATAAACTAAATCACTTTTGTGCTGTATTTCAAGCAGAAATAAACGCTCTATATCAAGCTTTAAAGTGGGTTCATATAAATTTACATAAAAGGCAATGTCATATTTTCTGTGATAGTCAAACAACGTTAAAAGCTATTGGCAAGTTCAGATCAACTTCTTCTATCACCCATGGTATTCGACAACTATTGATTCAAACCAATTTTATTTTACATTGGATTAAAGGCTATGCAGGTTATCAAAGCAATGAATTGGCCGATCAAAAAGCTAAATTAGGAATTACCCGAGGCACTCTACTAAACTTTGAGATACTAATTAGCTACGTTAAAAGGAATTTAAAACAAGAAGCCTTACATGAATGGTAAAGAAGATGGGACGTATTTGAAATAAGACGACATGCTTATAACAAATTAAACAAATTTTATTAAAACAAATTAACAAATAGTTTTAATAGTTTTAACAAATTAATTTTATTAAAACTATTAAAACAAATTTTAATAGATTAACAGAATTAATCTATTAAAATTTGTTTAATGTATAAGTGAATGAATTATTACAAAAAGTGAAAACGTCAATGATTTCAATAAAATGCGAAAACGTTTTTGCACCACATCCTACTTATGACAATATTTGTCATTAGATTGCCAAAGATGTTAACAATATTCCAAGAAAAGAATCCCGAAGCCCAAAACTTACGGTTACAAGTGTTTAATTTCCTTGTTTATTTTACAATTTTGTTAAATTTTTCATTAATTCTAATGCTTTTAAGTTCTAGGTCCATTATATTAGTTTATTTTCAACATGCATATTTCCAACTTAAGCTGTTGGACATTGATTTAATAAAGACAGAAAAGAAACACTTGAAAGCAAAATATAAAATTAGCAAAGCAATAACCTTGTATTTGGCGTGAACCTTGTATGAGCAACACTTTGTGTTTGGTCTGTGTGTGTGTGACTAAAAACTACGTCAAGCACAAGGTTGCTGTTTTGTTAATTTTTATTCCTTTAATAGTTTAAAAAAGACAGTATTAATAGATATAAAAATTAACTAATTTTCTGTAATTTCATTTATGTATTATTCCCGTTGTTTGATTTCAGTGAGAATGAAAAGCTCAAAAAGGCAATTTTAGGGCTTGAGGGAATTTCATTTTTTTTCAAATTCACAATTTTCAAATGAGGGAATTTCATTTTTGAAACGAGTTTAACCATGGGTTTCCTTAAAATAAGTGCTTTGTGAAATGGCTATACAGCATTTAATTCGATTGGTACTTATGTACCTTAGTAGAAGTCACCAAATTTTCAGAATGTGCCAAACTCTGGCAACCATGCTCATGACAATTCTTCAGTCAAGTAACGCCGCCATTTTCGTATACATTCTTTTTTGTTGTATTCCAAGTTCCAGTGGTTTTTATAAACAAATCGTGATGTTTTATACCTTAAACTTAATTTAAAAATATTAACTTGTGGAATTTGCCAGCAATGAGAGAAACTGCGGTAAAATTTCTGCAAGAATACAGAATTTTGCTGAAAATATTCTAAAGGAAACAACGAGGAAATGCGTTTCCTCGATATCCGCTGTTGCCGAGGTTTTTCTCCCCAAATCTCTGATGTTTTGAATTGAAAAGAAATCGCTGTGTACTTCGGGAGAAGAATGCAAGTGTTTTAGTTTTATAATGCATCTCGTAATCCTTATTTAATAATTCATATTTGTATTTTAAATTGCTTAAGTGTATTTTCATTTTATATGTTGATAATGTTTACTGACTTGCGATAAATAGAGATAGTTATCTTTCTAAAAAAAATCTTTGGAAATAATCTTTCTAAAAAATAAGGTAATCTTTCTAAAAAACAAAAAAGGTACGAAAACCACCAACTTGCACCCGATAAGTAAATTTTAGCTTTTAAAATATAAAATATTGCGAAATTATGCCAAGGTGGTTGCGTTAATACGTAAGTACCGTTCGATTAAATGGGGTGTCACTATATATATCCGAGTTTTTCTATAGTCTTTTGAATAATTCTTAATTAACAACAACAACGATATTGAAATTCTTCAAGAGTTACTAAAGCAATGTGCAGAGTTTCGAAGCTAAAATTAATTAAAAATTATATAAGAATTGATTTATAATAATTATGTAAGTATAATAGGAAACTTATATCGAAATAGATTGAATTCATAGGCATTAATCATGCTTATTAAGTTTTATAATTTGCTTTTCAATATAATCAACAGAACCTTCTATTTTAAACTTATTGAAAAGTGTATTTTATGATCGTTTACAGCATATCATTATTTTTTTAACTACAAATAGGTCTGTGATCCTTTATGTTTATAGTATTATTGCCCTGTAATTAAATATTTGTTTTAAAATACTTGAATGTAGTTTTTAAAACATCATTCGGTTTTGTTTAAGGGACGACAAAGCGATATTCACTTAAAGAGGACAATGCATTTGCTATGCTGTAATTTGAAATATTCTTAATTTATTATTAAGTAACAATTTGTTATACGAAATATTGCATCTTAGTTTTTGGTGAGTATATGATTTTACATGAACTGATTTTACGCACATTTAGCGCATTCATAGCGCAAAGTGCCTTTATTCATAAATTACATACATTTAAATCAGGTGTACAGATAAAATTACAATATGATATGCAGTAACATGGAGTAAGATAATTCATGAAATTATCAGCAGGTGCTCATATAATTTTAAATATCAAATATTTCTGTCTTCTAACAACATGTTTTTCCTTTTTATTTAATATATATATAAATTATATATATATATATATATATATATATGTATATATAATGTTATATCCACAAATATGACAATAAATCCTTTATACATAATGGTGTACATGAAGGTGCAAACAGATCTGTTGTCCAGTTATACAAATTTACAATAACTATACACTTTACATACAGAACATGCATCCATATACCATCTAACAGAAAATTTCACTTTACAGATATTTAAGCTTACATTAAATTCGCGTACATATATCTTAATAATACAAGCAGCACATGTAAGGATGGTGATATTACATAAGATTTAAATTTACAATGTTGTTTGCACAATAGAAGTAATAAAAATCAATTCGACAATTGTAAAAGCAATAGTACAGCTGTAAAACATTTAAAAAAACCACCAAAAGCATCAAAAGTGGCGGCTTGCACACTTTTACAATGATCTAAAATAAACTTATTTACTAAATCCTTGTCTTCGGTGTGAAAGGATTTAATACATTGGTAGAAGAAGTTTCATTAATATACTAAATGTATCCTATCGTAATTCCAACAGTTCCTGAAATTATATAAATTATTCTATGTCTGCAAAGTTTCATTAAAAAATTACTGTAATGAAATTTCCATGTTTAGTTTTTTTTTAAGATTGTAATAATTTCAAAGCCGCGAAAAAAAGAAAAAAAAAATTATCTTTAAATCGAGTATGATTTTCTTCCGCTTATTGTATGATCAGGAAAATCATACGGGTATTTTTCCCAATTTTGTGCCTAAAGTATTGTTATTTAAGATACGTAATTAACATTAATTGGATGATCACGAGTATAGAATAACATGTTTCGAGCTTTTATCTCTGAATTTTTCTGTACTTAATTACGAGTACACTTAGTGACGAAGGTAATGAAGTCAGTTTGTTGATTTGTTCACTCATGATTAAAAGCCTTCTATGGAATATTGTGCATAAATTCCGCAATAATAACGCTGAGGGAGATTACTGACGAATATACGATGTTTTGTTGACATAAATATTACAGTTTAGATACCATACGTTCTCGAAAATTCAGTTAAAAGTTACAAGTCAGCTCAGTTAAAAGTTAAAAGTCAGTTGGAGAGATTATATTACTGATTTCTGAGAGAAATCTTATGCTGAAAACTGAAAACGTTACTACATGCACTAGTATCGGAGCGAATGACGGTGGAAACACTTTAAAAACACCAAGGAAAATGTTGGAATCTAAAGGTCTCTAAATACGTAGTTTTTTGTTTGCTTAATTCATTTTAATAAATGATGCATAACACTTCAGGATCTTGGATTGGACTCTTATGACTTTTCGAGTTTTAAAGCTTGTATTTCGGATAATTAAAACAGCCTCCTACTTGTTGAATGGCACAAATTAGGGTAGTAACAAATTTTCATTACTACCTCGGTTTGCTTTTGATATATTTAAACATTTTTGTTTTCTTTTTGGTGAATTTATTTAACTACAATTTCATCATTAGTTGACTTATTTTGTAATTTATGTACATTTATATTTCTTTAACTGGAGTTGGCTGTATTTGTTATGTTTCTTGAAACATTTATTTGTCCTAATTGAAACTTTCAACAATTGTAATTTTTTGAAAATTTAGCAATTTTTGCTTTGTTTTAATTTTCAAATTTCATTTACAAGGAGAAACCTATTCCAGCAAATCAGAAATTTAACGCACTAAATGCCCTTCCAAAGTCAGAGATGATGCTGTCCAAAATGCTTCCAAAGTCAGAGATGATGCTGTCCAAAATGCTGTTTAAAAATTGTATGGAAACGAGCATGAAATTTCATCGTTATTGAAATCAGGAAATTACCATTAAATATTGAATGTACCTTATAAAATAATTTGATTGATCATTCTTTACTTATGAAGTTCCTTTAACAAATATTAGGAAACAATTTATTATTATATTTATTATTCCGTAGAGCTGTATTTTGTGACATTAGATTTATAATTTGGTAAGTGATCATAAATGCAAGAAATCCAAGGAGACCATCCACAGATCCAGATGATTTTATCTTCTGTAGATGTGGTCGCCTTAGAGAACTTGATTTTCCATGTTGTTCAAGATATTTATTTATTTTCTTTCTCAGAAATAAAACGTCTTACTTGCTTGCACTTCTTTTCACTTGCTAGCAATGTTTGTTATGAGAGTTTAAGTACATTTTAGAGGATATTTTCATCAGTGGTATTTTCTGATCGTTTTTATATGAGGATGCATTATTCTTTCGGACAAATAAATAACTTTAAGTTACATTTAACAGCATAATGTATTTAAACAGTATACTTAAATTATGCTTGCATCTGACATATATTTAAAAGTTTTTTTCATCGAAAGGTTTCACTGTAGCTCGCATTTGTTAAAAACTTATTAATTTGACTTTAATATGCCCTTAACATAACATAATGTCCAACTTCTCATGAAATTTTTTATTTAAAACAGCTTTATAGATCTTTCTGGAACGAAATATATACTTACGACCAATGTTGAAAGATAAATAAATAAATTGGGATAGTAATTCGGATTGGATAAATTGGATAAATAATTCGTATTGTTTGGCAACTAAATATTTGCATTTATTAACTTCTTTATGTACTCATTTAAATAGTAATGTATATAACAGTTAGTATTCTTTTAAAGTAATAATACATAGTACTCATTTAAATAATAATATGTAATAGTTTCTGAAAACTTTAGGAAAGACATTGTTAAGTTATTCATATGTGGATATATAATGTAAAATGTAAAATAATTTCTTTATAAATTTGTGCTCAATTTTGGCAATTAACAAGAAATAATTTTCGCTATATTTGTGCCAAACATTTTACGCTGAGAGAGAAAACATTTGAATGCAACTTAATGTTTTAAATATTTTAAGTTTTCATTATGAAGCCATATTTAAAAATATTTTGGTAAATCAGACAGACATGTGAAATTTATGTCCTACATTCAAACTTAATTTATTATCTACGGAGATTAAATTTTTGCTGCAAGTACTTGAAAATTCATAAATAAACATGTCTAACATTATAAACATTTACATATCTTGCAAATGTCCGAAATTTTTAATGGCAAAATGCGGTTAAAATTTAGTTGAATGCGGGTGAATATTGAAGCTTTGATCTTTTGGAAGCTAATGTGTAATTTCTACGAGCATTTGAATATATTTAAAAATGAAATGGAATTTCCTGCCCAGAAGTGGATCAGAAATTGGCTTAGTTTTTAGATAGTAATTTTAGCAAATCATTTTGCTAAGCTAGCAATTACATGCGTGTTATGAATAGTAATTTTATATTCTGGAAGAATATTTCTTGGAAAAAATTTTCAACTTTTTACTTGCTAGCAGTGCGTGTTATGAGAGTTGTAATCACATTTCGGAGGACATTTTCATGAGTGGAATCTGATCGTTTTAATATGAGAATACGTTATTCTTTCAGCCAAATAAATAAGCCACACAACAGCGTACTGTACTTAAACAGTATATTTAAATTATGTTTGCTCCTGATATATTTAAACATTTTTGCTTTCTTTTTTATAATTTTATTTAACTACAATTTAATCATTAATTGACTGATTTTGTAATTTATATACATTCATATTTCTTGCATTTTTAACACACAAACAACATTTATTCACCGCACAACACATGGAAAGTGTTATTTAAAAGTTCATAATAAACAGAAAGGAAAAGGGCAATACTTGAACACATTCTTTACACTTAACATTAATTATATCATAATTCCACATTACAACTGAGAATTAATAATCAGTGTACCATACAGGAAACATAAAGATCTTAATTATCATGTCGAAACTTGTCGTCGGGAAAATAACATTGAGTGACCATTCTTGCTTTCAACAGGCAGAATTTCCCGTAACGCGATCCACTGTTTCTGAAAAGAGAAATATAAAGGACACGATTTTAGTAAAGTGGCATTTTTAGAATGAAGTGAAGAAAATTATAAAACTTAGGATTCAGAATGCATTTCTTTCCATAACTTTGGAAATTCTTGAAATTTAATAACATTGTGGCTAAATCTTAATTTGAAATGAGAAGAGAGAAAAGTCATTCCAGACACATTTCTGTTTGTAATCTTTATTTATCCCCTCGCAGTACTGATTATTGCAGCTATTTGAAATTAATCTCATGGGTTCAGCGGTTATTGTGAAACCCAGAAGAAAAATAATGTTGTGCATTCAATGGACCATTCATTCGCCAAAGTGATTAACTTCACAAAACAAAAATTGTAGAAAATTTATAAAATTACATACATTGTTTTTAAAATTCCTTATAAGAGGTATATTAAAACACAAAGGTGTAGAATATTATTACATGACAGTTTTTATTTACGATACATAAAACTCATAAAAATATCGCAAGTTTTGAATAATCGTATGAAGAACGTCTGGTGCGGGTGTGCAAATTATATTCAGTACAAAGTCGTTTAATCAATGTTATACATTCTCTACCCATTTCTTTCCTTTCAGTATTCTTCAATTAACGGGGCAGGAGTCCAAAATATAGATAGATAACCCATTTCTGTTCTTGTTACTAATCCCCTTGGGGCAGGAAAGCATACATTAAGTCCAAGAGACCTTGCCGCACAAGTAAATCGCTGACATTATCCTGCTCAGCCGGCCGCTGTCACATATCCGTTTGTTTCGGAAGAAAAACTGTTTGGAACAATTTTTCTGCTTTGCCACAACAGTCAATCACCACAGATCACTTTGGGGTTAACACAGGGAAAAATGGTTCTCCATTACAAACAAGCTGATAGCTGATTGCTTGAAAACGAACAACTTGCAATTTCTTTCGAAAGGGAGGAAAAAGCGCGTGTCTTTCTTTCAATAGTAAACCAGGCAGAAAAACTGTCCGAAACAGTTGTTCGTGTGAAAGAAATGCGTGTGTGATATGGGCCTTACTCTGTAGTGAGAGGTTTGGTTGCTTAGCGATATACTAATGGTGAGCAGGAGAAAATTTCCACGCCATGTTCGTTTACTTTGTAGTGGAATTTGTTAAAAAAATGTAAAAAAAAATACAGTAATCCATTTCTTAATTCAGCATTGTAGTAAATAATGGGAAATTTTTCAAGCAGGTCTCTTATTCATAAAATAAAACTTTGCTATATAGATTGCACGCCTCATGTACTAAAATGGTACAGAAAAAAAGCAATAATTGTATAGGAATTAAAAGACATTTCTCCCGCATGGATCAGAAGAGTTAGCTAATAATTGGAAGATATGGGTTGACTTTTGAAAAGAACATTAGACATACTATTTCATGTGCGGTAGATCTCAGCGAGCTTGAAAATGTTGTGGAAGATCTACCCGTTCTCTCATATTCGATTTTTGTTTTGACTGTAGCTCTACGTGCTATATATATAATTCCAAACATGAAACAAGTGCTGTGCTCATAAGAAAAAAGAGAAAATGCTGCTAAAGGATAAATGTGAGATTTATTCAGCATTGCAAACCTTGTACAAAACTCATAAAAAGTACTGGTAATCTGTTATTAAACAGTTAAATTACATAATGCAATGTGTGTCAGATTGCTGTATTTTTTTTTACATTTTTTTACATTTATTAGAGATTAAAAAAATTTCTTTAATAATTATAACAAATTTTTACATTACTGCAGTTTTCTCTAAATTTGATTCAGAAATGGCACAATTTTTGCATCGTATCCAACAAAAAAAAAATAATGTTGGGCTTAAATTAAACGACAGGATACAAACTGAAATGATTCACGCTATTTCTCAAGGTATAAGACAAAATACTGGGATCTCTCTCAAAACGACTTCCTTTGAAAGTGAGTAGCATTCCTAAGTATGTAAATAAACATTGGATTTGAGCATCACCTTAGATGACCACCTCTTTAGAAGACCAAAATTGCCTGGAACTCTGGATGATCATCTAAGAGAGGATTCAATATACAAGAACTAGTTAAAGAGTTGGAATATTTTAATTCATGCCATTCCTATGGTCTTCAACTGCATACTACTTTTATAAGTGTGTAAGGTTTATCCTAATTTTATTAACAGCTATTTTAAGTTTATGCATCTTACCTATCTTTCTAGTTTCAGCTTACAATTTCCTACCAGAATGTAATTTTAGAAACGCAGTTAATGCAAATGAGTAAAGAGTAGTATTTAAGTCGATGTTTCACCGACTTGAGAGAGAGCCTGAGTTTCTGACTAGCGCGCGTGCGTTTGCCTTTTGGCTACGTCTCTCTAAGCTATTGCTACGCTCGGCCATACCTTGGACCCTTGCTTTGCTTCTCCGACTTAATTAAGATTTAGAGGCTAACTACTTAGAATCTTGATAGCTTCGGCTATCTCTTTCAGTTAGCTTTAGTTAAGCTTAGTTAAGTTCAGTTTTATATTCATTTAAGTTCAAGCCCAAGTGGAGGCATTGCTGTACGTTCTGAGTTAGGAACTGATTGTGTCATATTTATTCTAAGAAATAAAGGATAGTTAACTCTTCGTAAGTCTTACGTCTCTATTCAGACGCTTAAGCGATTATTCTCTTATTAGTGTTTGTGGTGTTCAAGGACTGAACACTGAATTAAATAAGAAATACCCCACAAGTGTTTACTAAAATAGAATAAAAAAACACCCTGAAGAACAAATTTTGGAGATACTAAAGCAACAAAATCATGTATAAATTTGCAGGACTAGTTTCGAAGGCTTGAATAAACCTTCTCCTTCAGCTGCAAGAGCTCTGAAATGACGAAGAATGTTCACGTGCTGACAATTACCAGAGAATTGGAAAAAGCTGCGTTTAAGGAAAGTGAAAAGGCTCCTAGCCCCATTAATTGAGGAAAAGGTAAAAGCAACTATGAAACATTTCCTTGAAAGCTATAGGCAAAGACAGATTAAAATCTAGATCATTAACTGGAATTGAAAAAAATTATGAATATGAAACCCTTCTAGAAAATTTAATTTTCCAAAGAAAAATGGTTTTTGAATAATTTTGGCTTTAGAAAAACGGAAAATGTGTTCTTTTGGTGAAAATTTATTTGTTTGTTTGTTTGTTTTGTCCTGACATACATCTCACGCTCCTTAGTGCGAAATTTAAAGGCCTGTCTTAATCTGATCCCAGTATATTAAACCACATTATCAAGGAATACTATACATACTCTAGTAGTTGATATCCTGAATGGGTTGTTTAAGTATGGAACTGCGAATTTTATTGTTAGAAGGGAAAAGGACACGAAAGTTAAACTTCTGTAAAATACTTGAAATTTTAAAGCTGATCAATGAAAAGAAAACAATGACTACAGAATTCTAATAATCTCTCAAAGCAAGGAAGTGTTTTTACTACGTTGAGATAAAATTTTGCAACCGCTTGATCAGCAATACCAGGTAAAAAAGCTTCTCTTAATAGCAACTGCACTTAATTAGTTCTAGATCAAGAGTTGACTTGGAGGAGCAAACCTGGAGTGCTCGGTAAACTAAGGCACAAAAAAGCCAACTTGTCTTTGGTCGAGTGACAGGATTTGAAATGTGATGAAAAACGAACAGATGAAGATTTACAGTATGCAGTAGTACTGAAATTGAATATGTTTCGTGTGACCAAGATGACAAGGAAAGCAAGGGAGTTTTATACCTTAAGTTCAGAACTAAACAGAGCAAACTGATGTCACCATACGAGGAGGCAAACTTATGAACAGCTAAATTATGAGTTTTGTGTGTGTTGTCACTAGAGAAAGATCTCGGATTAATCTGGATTGGCCTTTGGACCACCAGAGTAAAGATTGTGTGTGATTTCGTTTCTGCACTCGAGGATGAACTCTGGCTCAGGATTGAGAGTCGATGGCTGCCGAAGCGTTCTCACCGCTATTTAACGTACCTTTCGTTGGACTTAGTGAAGTTAAGCATACCTCGAGCCAATCTATTCTCACCACGTGTATTCATAGTGGCGATGTTCTGCTTGAAGGTTCATCTAGTGAAATGTATTTTGTGTTAATTCTGCGGGTACTAACGTTAATACTTTGGATATTAGTGACGTGATTTGAAAAACATCTACGTCAAGATGTGAAACCCAGTACTATGAAAGGCATTTACTGGATATGAAATGTATATATATTGTATTACTTCATGAAAGTGACTGCTCGGTTACTAAACTTTCTTCGGCGTTCTTATCTTGGATACGATTCTGATGATTAAGGATATCATCAGAAAGTTTAAAGTTGATTGCGATCATTTGTAGACAGTTTCACTTAAGAGTGTTTAATCTAATTAACTATTAATCTTTTTAATTAAGTTTTATTCAAATGGGTTTTTTTATTCCGACATCTTCGCATGCATTTATACAAATTAGAATCAAATGAAGTATAACTAGATCATAGAGTTTCAAGTTGACTCACGTATCTTTCTACAGAAAACTCTTTGTGTATTGTTCTATTGCGGAAAAAATCAGCAGTATGCAGTGGGTGAAAGAGAGAAAGTCCGAGAGACAGTTAAACGACAAATAATCATTAGATTAGTTCAACCATAAAATATTCAGGTATGTAGTTGATTTAAAGTTAGACTAAACAATGCCACAAAATAAAATAAAAACAGGTAAATCAAAAAGACAACAGTATATAAAGATGTTTATAATGTCTTTCTTATCAATTGACTGATGAAATTCTCACTCCTGAAATAAATTACAGTACACCAGAGACCGAAAGGATGAAACCATTGGACTCGAATCCTGGTGAAATAATTCATTGCATGGGTGCTTCCGCAATTTTTACTACGTATAAATTGAAAGAATGGTTTCCCTTAGAAATTTAATACACGAAGGCTTTACACCTTAGAAACATAGCCCATTAGCCCCTTAGTTTTTTTGATAATCAGTTAATCGAACAAACAGATGAAATTAAATTACTGGATGTATTTATGGGGAGGTGGCCTATTAGATATCCACATGCTATCCGATAACTAGGGGAAAAAGGCTATTTAGCAAATACTCCAAAGTGAACTATATATCTATGACATAATGGTGGCAAATGTAAAATCAGCTATTTTCTCGAGTTGTGATTTTCAAGATGACATGGGTCCACTTAACTTTTGTGCAGATACAGCGAATGAAGAAGAAATTTCTAGTGAAAAGAGTTTCATAATTAGACAAAATTCATTACCCTCTAACGTGTGCTTATGGAGAACAGACAATAGTACGTTCGTCAGCATTTAAATACAGAAAATATTACGTAAAAGTTGTGAATACATTGAGGATGAGCCCATAAATGTTAGTCTGGAAATGTTTCACGCGTAATTCTATTGACAGAATCGAGCCTGCGCGGGTAATTTTGAGAGATGGGCCAGTTATTACGAGTAAGTACTAGTAAGGCTACTTTCTGCTGCGATAAAGTTTTAACTATGATAAACATGGAACGGCATTCACAAGAAGCGCGCAGAAATCAAATGTTGGATCACGCAAATCGAGATCGTGAATTTGCGTGATCCAACAAATTTCCAGGGACCTCCCAATCATTTTCCGAATTAAAGAAACACTGGAAAGGTATGAAAATAGTGAACGTGCATCTTAAGCCCGGGGGGAGGTGCTTCAAAAGTTTAGGTGAGGTAGGCTTTCGACTTTACAAATCTGTCACTGGCAGAGATTACACAGTAAAAAGTTCATTCTGCAACAGGACGGCGGCAAAACCTCGGATCATAATGAGAAATGATAGAATTCTGTTAAGAGGATGGATAATGAAACTGAAATACCTGAATCTAGAGTGCAGTACTTTAGTCTGAATCACAGCCAATTCAAAACGAGTTTTCCAAGTATTTTGTAAACTATGGATTTGCTTGATTTTAGTCTTTAACTTTTATTTGCATGTAACAAACTGTAGGAATTTATAATTACACTTACCAGAAGCCACTGGTCAATGGTATTTCGAATAGATCGTTTTTTTTTTTAACTAAGACAGAATGGCTATGCTTTTTTTTTTTTGAATACCGAAACGTGGAATTTCCTGATTAAAATATTTTAATGATTTTTAAGAATTAAAATTAGGAATTATTTCGCACACGAATTTTGTATCTAATACTTTGTTAGCGACGTTACCGTAATCCAAAGTATTTTTAAACAGCATAGCCACAAGCAATTTTCAATTAGGATCTTGCATTCTCTAAGCGATTTTAGATATAGAACTTGCTTGCCATTGACTTCTTATTTACTGCCCTTCGTTTGGTAGTGCTGACATCTAGGAAGATCATTAGGAACTACTGAGGGAACAACTAAGTTTCGCGAGCCGTACAATATTGCAGTATGGAAAATTGTGCTTAGAAACTTTGGGTCATAGTAGCTTAGCTTGCAAAGTTTTGAAAAATGCTTTTTTAAGTAAAATAAAATTTTCAGTGGCACATTGATTTTTTTAAAAATGTTTCCATAGTAAATTACATAACTTACTATAAAACAAAATTTCTTCAGTAGTATATATCTGTTATAAGGAATGTTTAAAAGGTACTTAATCGCATTAGAAAGGCCTGTGAATTTTATTAGGATATAATTAGATGTCTTATACGATTCTAACTAATTTATGCAAGGAATTATGAATTAAATTAACTGATTTGCTTTTTTTTTGCGGTATTCATGTATTTTGATTTTCTAAGAAAAACTAGAAGCAAAACAAATTAGTTATAATAAATTTTGAAAAGGAAAAATAAATAAGTCGGCAGCATTTCCATTGCTATCCCTGCAATAACTGTTAATTTAATTGAATGTGGTCTGTGTACAATTAAATGAAGAATTATCCGCATATCAAAAATTAATTTGATAATATTTGAAATTTTCTCGAACACTGCATTTAAACTTTTGTGTAATTTTCTAGTTGATTAAGTATTTCATTTATACGAGTGACTATGCTCATATTTAGTTCAATGAAATTTTGGATACTTTTTAAACAGACAAATTTTTGTTATCAATTTGCATCCTTATGTCAGAAAAGGCAGGTAATGCAGTTTTTATGAAAATAAAGAATAAAATATGAAGATAACTGAAATAAAGTTCTTACGTATGTCTTCTAATGTCAAGATAATCTTTTGCATTTATATAGGAAGAAAACGTGGGGAGAATTATAATCGCTATTAGGTCCTCATTTACGGCACAGAAGAGTTAATATTTATAACTGTGGAATATAAACAAAGGACAATTTTTGTGAGTATGCAGAGGAACCATCACCTTGGCGCGAGTCAGTGGGTGGTGCGGTTTCAAGGCATTGGTCAACATTGGCTAACTCATTTTTCAAAATTTTTGAAGAGCCATGTGTAAACTGTCCTTTCTAAATGTCAAAGGTTGTCCTTGGGGTTTGGCTCCCCTTGGTCAACACTGAGGGACAGTCTTTGACCTAAATCCGTTCTCTTTGTAGGTGACCGGCTAGAACCCGGTCGCCGTTGACTAGCGTGCTTAAAATTTTGACTGTGTGCAATTTTGTCCTTCTGGGTTGACCGGGGGGATTATGCCTCCTTGGATCGCCTCTGGAGGAGGAGCTGCAATTAACCGTGTTAACGGCTTGAAAAAGGCCCAGGTATGGAAGTCTTCTCTGGTGTACTGTCCATAACAAAACAGCGCTACCTAAAAATATTAGGAGAAAAACTTTGCACTGCTTAATGGAATGAAATTCTCAGAGGAATTTTCTTGTTAATGCAAGGTGATGCACGCGTATTCAAGGCAAATGCGTAATAGAAAATGCTCCAACCTGTATATATGCTTGTGTAAATTTTAAGGTTTCGTTTAGTTTTTAATCAGTTATTTTATGTTAATGAAGTTGTCTCCTGTGCTCCTTATTTGCACTTTTCTGCCAAAATGTAAATTTCTAGCTCGCGCGATATTCAAATTAGGTACAGAGAAGAGAGTATTTAAAGGAAAATTTTAGAGGGTAGGATTAGAGAGTGCTCTGCCTGCTGATGGCCACGTTGCTAATTTCGATTCTCTTGAGAGTAGTACTCTGCGGCGCTGCGTTATTTTCAACATTAGGCTTGTTACACCGGCCTTTCGGGTCAGAGGCAACCTGCGCGTTACTTTAATTGCGTGGCCTGTAATTGGTAAACTAGCTTAGTTTTTACTTAGTTAAGTCAATTATTATCTTTTATTTAAGCAATAACTGTTGGCTATATTTGTAAGCACGAGTGGTGCCTTCTGTTAACTTTTATTTTAGTTAAATAAAGGATACTTTACACCCTTTTCCCTATACCTGTGATACTTATAAAACACAGTGATAATTCACTTTTCAGTCTTTTAAAACGTTTCTTACATTTTATGTTCCCAAAGAAAAAGAAAAGTTGTATAATAATTGTAACAATATAGCATTTTATGTAACCGAAAATTGATTTAAAGAATTTATGCTGAGCATTAATTAAGATAATTCACTTTCTAAATCACTAAACTAATTCACTAAAACTTTCTAAATCAACTAAATAATAAATAAATTTAAAAATATTAAATCTCTTATTATTATTGGAGCTAATACGTTTATTAATTAGTGCATTATGTGCTTACCGGATCTCACAGACCCTGCTCTAGTGCTGAACACGCTGATCATAGTTCCGGATCTTTCGCTGCTCTGACGTCCAAAATTCCACCTCATATCTCTCTTGCATCCTATAACCGCCAGAAAACCTTGTCGATATTTTTTGTGCATGAAGCAGTATGTCAGAGGATTGCAGCATGAAGAAATATAAGCCAGTAAGTGTATGACAGATATTCCCACGTATCCAAGTGATGAATACACGGTCTTGGCATCAAATAAAGCCCATGTGTTAACTACATAGAGGGGTGTCCAGCAGACAAAAAATTCGATAACTACCACGAACAGCATTCTGACAACTCTAGTCTTTGCAGCTTGGTTCTTCTCGTATGAGCTCCTTAGAGTAGTCTTGTTTGTTCTGGGTCTAACTGAAGTGGATTTTGAGGAGTAATCTTTGCGATCCATTAATCCATTGCTCGAAGATGGTCGAGGATCAAGGTATTGCTTTTCTGGGTTGTTGGATCCGCTGTGATCTGAAAAGAAATCAGGACTACTTAACGCATTTTTTCTGAATGGCTTAACTTCCGGTTTTTCAAATGATTCATTACTCAGTTAAAAAAAAGGGAAATAACACCTTAGCAGAAATAATTGTAAATAAAATATGCTTAAATACTACATTAATTTATTTGTTTTTTAAAAATATTCTTCCAAGACAAATAACTGTTATTCTCCTAGGTTCAGAATTAAAGATAAAAAATGATAGTCAGAATATTTGCATCAGTTTATTAACGAAAAAAGAAATTGTTTAAATTTGGACTATACAGTGATTAAATTGAAAAGGTTTGTAATACATCAAAATGTTACGCTGAAAACCAGAGTTTCACGTTGGCTAATAAAGCCCGAATTGTAGGAGTGAGATAATTTAGTTAGTATCATTTAAAATCATGAACGTAGACGTAAATGTAAAGCGTGATTTAGGTTAAAAGAGCAGGTTTAAAAGACTCGTATAATGAAAACAATATTTTGTTTATATTTATATGGAACTACATGTTGTTAAGAAAATTGGATTTTCTACACTTCTTGATAATTCATACGTTTTGTTAAGCATTTCAGCAATTCATTTGCAGCATATCAGGTCTATAGAGATATCACATTTCAAGCAACATGCGTAATACATGTGCTTGAAATGAAAGTAAAAGGAAAATAGCAAGATTTTATAAAAATAATCTGAATGCTATTAACTAAGTGTTTAACAAATAAAACCGGAATTATAGACATCATATGATGTAGTGTATATTTGTCAGTGGAATTCTGTTCAGTTCATTTTAAACAATCGTACTTTCCCTTTTTTATACGATCTCCATAACAGAAGTTTTTAAGCGGATGAAAAAGTGAGCCCATCTCTAAGAAATTTTGTGTAAGGATGGAAATTCAGAAAAAAAAGGACTTCACGATTTGCAATCGGCATTTGCAGAAGAGGTCTGTAATCAGTGCATAGGCTTTCGAATTCAGGTTCTTTCTTTTATAAAGTAAAGGAATTTTAAAGAATGAAAAATTGAATCAAAGTTGTGACAATAATGAACCCAAATCGATAATATTCACGCTTCGCAATTTTAAAGATATTGTTAATCTAAATAAGGTCTAATAAAAAGGTCTAAAATTTTATCTTGAGGTTTTGAGGCGGCTACAGAAGCAAATAAGGAAGCAGGTGCATAAAAGTTGAAAAAAAAATGAATTCTGTATATTACGTTGTAGGGTTTCTCACTCTTTTTGTATAAGATGAATTTCGAGGAACCTAGTGAACTGTGTAGAGACTTATCGCTGAGTTCAAACAACTAAAACACGTAGACTCGAGAGGATTAAAATACCCTTTTATTCACTCAAACAAGAAATCACAGTCGGCACCTTCTCGGGCTTTAACTCAGAATAAGAAATAAGAAACTAAACTATAACTAACTAAACGAGACTTAACCGAAGCTAAACACAATTATCTAACGTAGTTGGCCCTTAAATTAAACTAGCCGGCGAATATCAAGAGGCACGTAATAATACGGTCGAGAGTAACAGCTTCAAGAGTGACTTAGCCCGAAGGAAACTACACGCTACTATGGATGAAAGTAAGTTGAACATTCTTTAAATACTTCTTCTAACTCATTTGTATTCAACGTGATTCTAAAAACTCATTCTGGTAGGGAATTGGAAGTGGAAACAAAAATTGCTAGAAAAGGTCTTTAAAATTAAAATTACTGTTATAAAATCAAAATATACATTCCAACATTAGGATAATACACTACAAGACATTTCGCGTTTGATTCAGCAGCCAAACAATCGCCGAGTTGTAAAACCGCTGACAATTGGTAGTGCGACCTGGGTTTAATTCTCGATAATCGGCTAGCTGAATGATCGTTTCGTGATTTACCCCCCTAGTGTAACATGAATATATATGATCCTGTTTCCCTTAAAAATCCTCCACGAATACATCCCTCCCTTTAGGCAGGTGACAGAGGACGGGGACGCCTAGTAATGTAATATACGAGTGTGCTGCAACCTTCTAGGCTGATGATAATCCGCCTCATTGTTAACGCAGCACACCCAGCATATATTAAAACAAAAATACTGTTAAAATCATCAAATCAAAATTTCCCATATTATTGTTTTGAAATTGATCAAATCAAAAATTCATCAAATCCTTTGTAAATCTAAACGCTTTCCTGCAATAGAATTCCTTTATGTTACCATGCTTTTTCTTAATATGTAGCAATAGCACGCAGTCTTCGACGAAATGTCGTGCATTGTCTTCAGCACTACAAAGACTACAAAGACTATTATTTTGCAAATTAAATCTGGCCTAGTGCCTAACAGATGTAAACAGACGTGTGTCCCACGTTCTCCACTATCTATAGACAACAACTTCCTGGGGCCCTATGTGCCCTTGCAACGGGAGTTTATTAAACTATTTCAGAACGTTACAATACTTTATCAATTATGTGTTGGTGGTTGTACCATTCCTTCGTCTGGTATAAATGGTAGCATGGGCATATAATGCAAAAGTATAAATATGCAAATAACAAAAACATACAAAAGAAAAATTATAGAAACACCAAAACATGTGAAAGCATACAGAACAAACAAAAACGAAACATGAAAGCACAATTGGCAAACAAAGAACATATAGACATATAATTATTATGTAAGTTTTATGTAAGTATTATATAAGTTTTATATAAGCTTTATATAAATAAGAACATATAAGTTTTAGACGTACAACACATAGGGCTCAAAAACATAGAAAACGCAAAACTAAAGGTTATGAGAACATACACTGGTGGACAAAATTAACAGATGGAACACCTTTTTACCAAATATCTCCAGAAATACTGGATAGAAATAAATGAAATTAGGGATGGATATAGCTTACTGTATGACGACAAATAGTGCATACAAAACAACAATGAAAATGCCATTCATTAGCATGTGTTATGGCCAAGAGTCCAATATTGTCCAAACTTGAGGTTGAAAGATGGCAGTGGAAATATGGCTAGTATTGTGTGTGGTCGCCTCTGAGAGACAGAGAGCATACTTGCCTGTGGAAGTATCACCCATTCCTGCGCCACAGCAGTGTTTAACTCTTAAATGGTTCTGTTCCGCTGCTTCACCAATTAGTTTATTTGCTGAAGCGACTGCAGATATATGTACTTTTCAGCTCTAAATCATCTATTGTACGTTCCTGAGCAAGGAAGGCGGCGTCATCAGTAGACGTGACTAGCTGGGTGTGTTGGAGCCATTTGGTTGCCAAGATGTTGGTGAAAGTTAAGTTCCAAAGTACTAGCCCAGCGCACGAGCCTTGAGGAGTAGCTCTGAGTGCCTGATTGATGGCTGGCCAGCAGATCATGGTAAAGGCATTCTGGAGATCTATAGAGATGAAGGCCGTGCGGATTTTCTGTTTCCTGTTGTGGTGAATGGAGCGTCGAATCTTTTCCAAGGCATGTATTGTTCAGAGTCCTGGGTTGAAGCCTTATTTCTTGATGTTTAAGATGTTATGGACTTTGAGATGGTAGCTGAGACGTTGTGCAATCAGGTTTTCGTAAATTTTGCCAAGCGTAGGGAAGAGGCAAGTGAAAGGGGATTTAAAGGATCTTTGTTTTCCTTGGCGAATAAAATCACGTGACTGATTGTGAAAGCCTTTGGAAATAGATGTTGTGAGAGGAGGGTGTTGAAGAACTGTTGGAAGAATGATGGGTGGGAACTGTATGCAATTATAAGAATGATGTAATCCAGCTCATCAGGACCTAGAGATTTCTTTCTGGATAGAGTCCGGAAGATTTAATTTGATTTCTTGAAAGCCAAAAGGGATGTGGTAGACTAGGCTGTTAAGTGATCGCGAATTCTTTCCTGCTGTGAAATTTCGGAGGAAGGAGCGTTCGTTGGATATATATTCTCTATTATGATGGTGGCTGTAGAGGTATTATTTGCGCTGTGGTCGGAAGTCGAATGTTGAAGATGTAGCTGATGAGGCCTCAAGACTTTGTGGAGATCATATGTAGGATGCCATATGGGTCTGTATTGGAAAAGAAGATGTTTTTCGAACTTGTGGTCTTGGTGGTAGAATGTTACGCTTGTACGCGGCGCGGTCTTTTCCGAATGTGGCCAGGTAGTGGGTAAGCTCCTGTGGTGTGTGTTTACCGTAGCAAGATGTCGCCTCAGAGCCCTGCACTTTTAGCGTTGTTGTCGGAAAACGTTAGTCCACCAGGAGATTTCCTGCAGGTTTTTGGCGGTGTAGACTGGAAGAACTGCATCGCAGCAGCGTTGCAAATGTTACGGCAATTTTGATGAAAAATGCTTCCCTGTTTCATAAGCCACCAACGCTAGAAGTTCAACCTGGGTTCGAATTCCGGTGAAGAGGTTGGCTGTATGGCTGGGTTTTCGTGGTTTTCTCCATGCATAAGGTGGATAAGGACCAGCTTTTTTTAAAAGGTCCCTGAAGGTACATTTCCCTCTAGGCAGATAGCCTTCGAGTTGCTTTACCTCAATAAGTCAACCTATCTTTCTAAAGCCACTATATTCACCGTGTTTGGACCTGATGCCCATTGCATATCTTTCTAATCTTTTACTCGTAAAAGTCTGAACAGCTTGTTAAAAGGAAGCTCTTTTTAAGCTACTGAAGAAATAAGAAATTTGAGAGAAGAATCTAAAATTGATTCCTGAAAAAGAACAAAAGGAAAGTTTCCTGAAATGAGAAATGCGATGCTTAGCTCCTGAATCAGAGTATTTCGAGATTATTTAAACTTAATTTAGTGTTTTGTGACTCACGTTTTATGGTAATGACTGTAAAAAGCTTGGTGAAGCTCCCACAGTTCGGTAACAGAAAAGCTTTGAAATTTAAAGAGGTTATTATAAAATTAATATTTAAAGCAGAACTTAGAGTTATAAAACGGTATTAGAATATTAGGCAAAATAAAATCTGCTTTCCTAACAAATAGAATTCTGTTGTTTACAAATGTACACTCATTAGTGCGATGTGAAACGATAAGAATGAAAAAGAAAAGGACTGTCTGTGATCTGAAACATAAGTGCGGTAATTTCCAGAAAATACTTAAAAAACTGAAGAAAACTTAAAAAAAATTTTCGCTCGCTGATGAACGTAAAGTAGACTACTGTTATCATTATGTCTTCTTTATTAACGAAGTAAGAGAAATCTTTTTCCTCCTTCCTTTGATGAGCCGCTGGAGATTAATGACATGCAATTAAAACTATGAACTTGGAAAGCATTTATTTAATGGTAGGCTACCTCAAAGATAACTACTTTTAAACTACCTCAAAGACCTAAGTCTGCCTCAGAGAAAACTTCTTTTACGATTATTTATGCTTGTTATGTATCGTCATAAAACATTGGCTTGAAGGAAATCAGTTTTCTCTTGTTTTAAGAAAGCAGTTCTAACAGCTGACGAATATTCGAAGTTTCTCTGAGATTTAGTACAGAAGAAGAAGTACAGCTTTAAAGACAAGTTAATGTTCTCGAGTTTAGTAAACAGAGAAAATTTTTTTTTCATATTTATATCTTTCAATAATAATAATAATAATAATAATAATAATAATAATAGTTTATTAAAAATTCTCATGGTCTTAATTTGAAATTCTTCATGAAATGTTATTATAATTTAGAAATATTAAATCTTTTGTTTCAGTTATTTTATTTGAGTTTTAACTCATAGGTGAACTTTGATACTTTGAAAAATAGCCACAGCAATTAAATGACGTTAAATAAACTGGTAAAATGCAGTATAGTTCGGTTTTCGTTAGTACGATCAATAGGGTTTTCGTTCGTAGAGTCATTCGTTAGTGTAGAAATTGGAAGGTGCTGATTATTTGGAACAAATTTTAAAGGATGTTGTCTGATGGATACAGTGGTTAGTGGCTCTGGAAATTGGAAGGCGCTGATTATTTGGTACAAATTTTAAAGGGTGTTGGCTGATGGATACAGTGGTTGGTGCTTCTGGAAATTAGAAGGTGCTGATTATTTGGAACAGATTTTAAAGGATGTTGCCTGATGGATACAGTGGTTAGTGCTTCTGGAAACTGGAAGGTGTTGATTATTTGGGACAAATTTTAAAGGATATTGCAGGATGGATACAGTGGTTAGTGCTTCTGGAACTTGGAAGGTGCTGATTATTTAGAACAAATTTTAAAGGGTGTTGCCTGATGGATATAGTGCTTAGTGCTTCTGGCTTTTGTATCACTGAGCTCGAGTTCGAATTCCATGCATGGACTTTGTAAATATAAAGTATCTGCGGGATAAGAGGGTACACAAAAAGCGGAAATCGGCCAGCAGAAAGTTCTCTTATATGGTTTGGTGGTTGGGAAAGAGGGGTGTGAGACTTTCCGATCCGTTTCTTAGGATCCTTCTTCGAAATTGGGGTGGACCTGGGCAAAGCCATACTGTCACCTATAGAGTGTTCAAGGTTCATGCCTACGACAGGCGCAAACTTGCGCTCCTTTTTACGTTAAAACTCGTGTATTTGTTCTCATTAGGTCCGATATATGAGATAAGCCACAACAGCAATGAATTTTTAAGAACAAATACCAGTCGAACAAAGGATAAATTTCCTTCATTTATTCTATGCAGCATGCGATTTAAGTGAGATGCTTGTAAAATTGTTTTGTAAAACCGTTTTCCACTGAGCATTTAATGCTAAAAATTATATTACAAAAGCTAACTGAAATATATTCAGTTTCCTGGAGCTAAACCCGTTTCCTGGAACTAAATTAAGTCTGTGGAATGATGCATCAGACGTAGCAATCAGCAGCTCTCTTACGCAGTTTTCAAATAACAACTGAGAACTATTAGCATTCCTATCCATGAAGCTTAGCAAAAGTCAGCGAAATTGGTCAATATACGATCAGTCAGAACCTTTGCTTGAAGTAAAAATGCTTCTGTCTACACGGAATCAAAGACCATTGATATTCGTTTCCAAACAAAAGCTTTATAAATATTCTCCACGTAAAATCAGACATTTGGATTATATATCTCAGTCTTTGACGGATATTCGTCATGTAAATGGGAAAAAGAACGCCATCGCTGATGCATTATCTAGTATAGAGGTCATTGTGAAAGAGAATCGATGTATGGCCAACATCCCAGCACATGTTCGAATATTGTAAACAAACGAGATAACAGCCGCTGTAGTTATGGTTACCTTTGTAAAGAATCTTCAAAGCATGAAGCATCGGCTAATATTGGAAACAAATGTCAATCCAAGCTGGATTATACTCTTGTTACAGACAAACAGATGGCGTCAGTATATGTTCAACTTATGCAAAATTTGATCTGCACAAAAGGCTTCAAGAAACTAGGACAGCATAGGTATAAAGCCTAAATAAAAATATATAGGAATCCCATATTCCCAAGGAGAATTTTATTAAGGAGATGTGATTGATGTCAAGAAGAATATATGAAGACAGAATAAAAGGAAAAAAAAAACGAGTGACCACTTAGGTGATAAAAAATATGCAAGGTATTCTAATTTTATTCAAAGAAGCTTATATTTATTTATTATTATAAAATTTTCAATGAATAAGTTAGCTTAGTGTGACATGTTTCTTATTAAGAAGGAATTTTCAGATGAAATAAAGGAAACTGCAGCACATTTACATATACATATATATATATAATTATTTTACTTGATAATAAAATATAAGCAGCTTAATGAAACATTTATGAACAAATTTGAAAGCAGGCTAAAATACTCGAGAAATCGGAACAAAAATGAATTTGTCAACTGTTATGATAACGCTTTTCCCGCTTTTCCCCTACAATAATGGCTCATAGAATTATTTATTACACAACAGATGGATATTTGTGAGCAGTATTTGACACCATCAGTCGTTCTATCGATCATTCGAAGTTTTTCTTATTTGTTACCTCGCATAGTTGAAGGAATAAATGTATCGATTCTGATTGTGTCCTCTCATAAATTTTTATCACTTTTAAAGATATAATTTCCAGCTTTCAAAGAAAAAGTTCTTCGAACTGATTTATAATATCGGAAACATATTTATTCATCTTTTATAGAATTAAAGTGGCTTCAGAAAAGATTCTTTTTTCATAATAAATAAATGAAAATATAAATTCATTGTAATGTTCTTTTCTGTTGGAAAAATAGAACAAAATAATGAGTTAAATTTCATGTAATTTTACTACTTGGTAACGAAAAGTTAGATTACTAATGATGCGTCATTTTCTTCTTCCTCGTAGCTTAATATTAGTTTAACAGTGAATAACTCGGAATACATCTATCTCATTTGCGAATTTCAACGTAACATTATTTTGCAGTGAATCAATTAATTACTTGCTTATTATATATAACAAATATCTAACAGAATATAACAAAGTAATATAGCTGTATTTAAGGTAAGGTGCTAATCAAAATGGTATCGTAATGGAGAAAAAGCATAAAAATACAATGAAAAAAATGACCTATGGAAATTCGAATATCTTCAAAGTATATTTTTTAAGCAAATCAAATGATCTGTTGTGGGGATTTATTTAATTTACTTAATAATTAATTTATTTTCTAGCAACCTTTCCTATCGCTCCTTTATACTCACGCTTTCTTGACAGAATATAAATGAGTTCGCGTGTGTATTCAAATAAAGTAGAAAGAAGTTAGTATTTAAGGTAAGGGAAGGTTTTGGAAGGTGAATTTAGAGCGTGTTCTGCCTGCCTGAAGGCTACGTTGCTATAGTTGACTTACCAGTGATTGGATTTCTGTGGTGTAGAGCGCTTCTTGCCATTAGCCTTGTTTACGCCGACGTTTACTAGTCAGAGCCAGCCTAGGCATTAAGTAACCTGTGAAGGCTAAACTTATTCCATTCAGATTTAAGTTACTCGTTACCTTTTTGAATTAAGTAAAAAATATTGGCTTTTGTAAGCACGAATCGGTGTCATTTGTGAACTTTAATTTGAATTATTTGAAGGGTTCTTTATACTCTTTTCCGGACTTCATATTAGGGATAATTCATATTAGGGATACGTCATATTAGGGATACGTCATATTAGGGATAATTCACTACACAGTCTTCTAACGTCTAATTAGCTTATGCTAACCAAAGTATACGAGACGTTATAGTGTGATTTAAGTTTTAGATTATTCCCCAAAATGAGATTAGCTCTAGATATTATTTCGTTTTCTTGTTTGAAAATGGCAAAACACACTAGGGCTATCTGCCTAACGGAAGGTATGCTTCCGTTCCTAGGGAACCCAATTCATATTCACCCTTCATATGGAGAGAATTAAGTAAATGCCCACGCAGCCAACTTGTTCGTAGGGATTCGAAACTAGATGAAACTACTGTGTTCAGTCTTTTAACTACTCGGCCATTTGAAGCCTGGATATTAGTTATATTTGTGTTTACTGATTTGATTGTTGGAGTTTCTCTGAAGTCAAGAATAAATATACTAAAGCAAATTTATGAATTTTTATAACTACAATTCAAAGTGAAAGAAAAGAAATCGTTGCGGTGTATTTATTACCATGTAGAAATTAGAAAAAACTAGGAAGCTACGCCTTTTTTTTACCTACCTCCACTAACCTCTAGCATATACGAATGTTTTACAAGAAAATATACCAAGTATTAAAGAACAATGAAAATCATTCTTTTGGTTTGATTTTCACACACTACTTTCTTCTAACGAAGAACAATCCAAGTTCAGTATAATTTTGATGTTCTGTACAGGTACTTAAAAAGCATGATTATCATCGATATAAAATGCTGTTATTATGGGTTGCATTTAACTGTAAGATCCCGTTTATTAGAGATACATATGAAAAACACAATATAGGGTCTGGAATCGGCAAGATGAAATTCGTTTTGAAAGAGCGCTACAGTAAAACTGCTGTATTTGTTACTTAATTCTACCAGACAGCTGAAATGAGATTAAAAAAAATTGTTAATATAATAGAGCATAATTTGCTGTATTCAAAAGGTTACTAAACTCTATTCCATGTTCTTTGCCTGTGCACTTGACTTGAGTAAAGCCGAACTCGTGAAAATCAAAATAAATTCTTTTACTTACATAATTAAAAGAGGACAGATTAGTTTTGTTTTAAATTTATTTTTAGTTATGGTACTTTCTATGATATAAATAAAGTAAGTATTTAAATGTTTTTTCAACAGAAATTTATTTGTAGTATACTGTTTAATAGTTATTCTTATGTAGTATTTAATAAAGCAATCTTTATGTAAATGTAACTTATGTGATTTACATAAGAACCTTGTTACCTGTCTTTTTTTTCTTCTTTATGGACAATTAGATTTTCGCGCATGGCAAATCCATCAGTAAGACTGAATATACAAAAGTAAGCTTTAACACATTTCTATTTTCAATAAAGATATACAGATTATTTTTCCTTTCCTTGCTGCTACGAATTGTCTTAACAATTCAGCATTAAAAAAAAAACAGTTTAAGAAATATTTTTAAGCTCTTCATAAAAAAAGGACCCACAAAAAGACTGGTGTTTCTTTCTCTGATATTGAATATATGTGTTGATGGAGAACTAGTAAGCAAGGAAAAACATTTAAGGTTCCTGTAAGATTTCAAACTTTATGTGTCACAAAATGTTCTTATAATTCCTCGGTATCTTAATCGGACCCTGTTTGCAAGCTGATGATCTACAGGATATTATTTATATGAAACGGTAATTAATTTTTATGATATGTCAAGGATAGTAGAACAGCTCTAGTATGAATGTGAGAAAAGGGAGTTTGAAGGATTCAACCGAAAATCAAATCTTGAAACATTTTTCATCCTAATAATATAGAGTTATTATTCTTTTATAAGATAGTTTCTCCCTCCTTTCTGCATGCCTTCGTGGTATAACGGTTAGCACACTCGGCGCGTATTTGAGAGGTCTAGGTTCGAGTCCCGGTGAGGGCATTGCTAATTTTTCATGACTTCTGCTTCTAAAAAATCTAATGCCTCTTCAGTGGCACCCGAACTAAAAGGAGGTGGATGACGATTCTTCACCACCTGGATTTGGCGATTGGGTCCCCCAGTCTCCCGTCGCCATTTAAAAGGGGGAGTATATAAGGTTATTTTCTCCCTCCTTTCTGCATTGCCTTCGCGTTGTAACGGTAGTACACTCGGCGTGTATTAGAGAGGTCCAGATTCGCTAAGTATGTAGACAGGAAATAGCTCGCCAACCCTTAGAGTTATTTCTAACTATTCCCTATAGCTATTCCCTTAGAACTTACTTTAAAGCAAGGATTCTTTACAAGGGAGGAAATTTCATAGTTTCGAGGGAAAATGCGATGAGCCTTTTACTTAGCTATAAAGTATTTGATTTTAGTTTATGAATATAAAAATTACTTTTATTCAAGTTTTCATATTTACTTGTATTTTCTGTACTATTTAATTTATAAAGCCCATTAAATATAATACGAATCTAAATAAACGAATATATGTATTTTTCAAGTTTTAGAAAGTAAGGGGAGAGGAAGGATCTTCTATCAATGATGAACGGAGTACATGGAGCAAAAAAGGTTGTGAACCACTGTTCTAAAGCTTAGTCGTGAGGATGTATAACAAGTATTTTTGGTTAAAAAGACACCTTTAGATATTATTGTGGCGCCCGAAAAAACGGTTGATTGTATACTTTTTAAAAGTCAAAATTAGTGCAGGGTAAGGTCTAAATTTTTGTGTAAATATTAGTGTGTATACCGTAATGAAAACAGCACAAAGACGTGGTGATGGTAGAAAAGTAGCAACGGTAGAAAAAAGAACGTCGAACAAAGGTTTGGTTTCAGGCCAGGTAGGGGCCCGTTGGAGGAATTTGGCGAGTTAATGTATGCTGTATAAAAATCTAATATATATCCTAAGTTACGCTTTCGATACATGAGAAATGCAATTTAAAATTTGTCTATCGACCATCTAGAATGGGAGATATTGAGCTGCCCCATTTTTACTTTACTTGCTGTACATCATAAGTCGCACTTAAGTTGGGAAACTGATTCTGAATTGGCTGTAATTCGAACTTTTAGCAATAGGTTAAAAACATTCTAATTAAGTTTAATTTATTAAAGTTTAATTTCAATCTCAATCAATGTTTATGAGCAGAGGGATAACATTTGATTTCACTGTTCAGTATAAAGAGAGCGAAATAATAAAATTACCTATTTATATGTGTCCTGACATTTACCCTCACAAAACAACGAAAGAGAGCAGATTGGAAATAGTGGAGTTCTTTGCCAAATCCTATCAGTCTGAGAATTATAACGATTATATGATGCAACATAATCAGGCAACAAGTGTACGGAATACATTTGGGGTTATTATGCCGAAAGATGCGGAACAAACAATATTTTAGAAGGCTGACATCATGAGTTGAATAATGACCAGAAAATCTTATACAAATATCCTGTAGTTCCTATAAAACTTCTGAGATGATGCCCATTATTATGACGCCTTGTTAGAGATTAGAGATAAAAATTCCTGCTAAATACAGAATAAAAAATATACATTAAACAGATGAGCGATGAAGGCAAATAATATTAAAAGACAGAGGATGCAATATAGAAACTAAAGACTGCTGGCGTCATGTTTTTTAACCATGCGGTCTAAAATATTTTTTGTTTACATCAACACATGGTTTTAAGCACGCCTCTTTTGAAAAGATGTGCAGAACACATGGCAAAAATACGTAGTTATATACAGATCGAAATGCATGAAATATCTCTTTGAATGGAATGGCTGAAATAGGAATTCGGCTTGAACCTGTCTCCCTTGGGACAACAACAACCTACGCTCTTGGGAAAAGCGGATTAGACGATCTCCAAGAAAGGCTGATCTGAGAATATCTGAAGTGATGCATAATGCCACAAAACATAAAGCGCTTAACGTAAGCTAGTCACGTACAGCAAAGAAGAATCTAACTCATATACGCTCTCATTTTAATTTTACAGAAAAGTGTTCATTAAAATATTCTTATGCAGATTATCGGATTAGAATATATGGACACAAATCCTAAAGTTTGTGATTTAGGTCTTAAATCTTATCAGCTGGTTTGTTGTGAGACGCTGCCAGCTCCGTCACAGGCGACAATTAAGAGTTTAGTTAGAAGGTTAATAATGCTTTTAATGAAAATAATATTTTGTCTTTATGCATTAATCCGAAATGTTAATTATGCATGTGTTCGTTCGAAAAGGCCATGCAAGGAGAGGTTTAACTAAAATATTTATATTAATGTTGCTACATCTTCTGCTGATATTTAATACGTGTAGTTACTATCTCAACTAATGCGATTTGCATAAAACTATTCCTCCTAATGATGTTGTTTTAATGGAATGCAGAGTAATTTGGATGAATTTTAGCGAATGCAGAAACAGGACTGAAAGTTCTATCAAGAAATCTCAATAATTTTGGAGGTGACAAAGTCTACAGGTTGTGTATTGAAACTCTGATTGGGTTAGCATTTAAGGTTTCACAATTAAAGTACTTATATTTCTTATTGAATTGGTCATTTCATTGCTCACCTTGTATTTAGTTTGGATTTTGTGAAGAGTGTGACAATGGAACTCATAACTTTATGTCAGGTAATAGAGGCTACACTCTCGAAGCTAGAAATGCTAACGCCGTTCAGATCATTTCATCAACGTGTATTCATGTAAGAGCAGTGTGAAGTACTTGTGATAAAATCCAATAACTGCTAAGCTAAAGTACTTCATGAATCAAATAAATACATATAAGGGGATTATTTTCAAGCACAGATTATACCGAAATAAATATTCATGCTACAGTGGACGGTTTTAAAAACATGCAACAAAAATTCAGTGATTCAGTTTCAGGTGATGCTGAGTGCGAAGTTACCTGATATGTATGATATTATTACTGCTTAGATTTACTCTTCAGATGCTGCATTTGTATTAAGTGTCTGCTTGTTGTATATACCAAAGATAAATGCCAAAATTTGACTATCTAATCAATTCAAAGTGCCTATTACTAAAATAGTGAGCCATTGCATTTAAGATACTGCTTCACAATTCTCTTTAGATTATTTACTATACTATAGCATTCATATTATTTATAAGAAAAGTATCTTTTAACAAAGTTAATAGTTAACCATTTAATGGTTCAAAATATTTCTATCATAATGCAACGTAATTAATTATTTTAAGTCAAAAATTAACTATTCAAAATTTAATGTTAAATTATTCTGGATAAATGGCAATTTCTTGACTTGCCTTGTTATTTCGCTGAAAGGAGATGCATTATTTAATTATGATAATTAAGTCTCATAAACATCTTTCTTACCATTCCGTTTTCCAATAGAAAAGTTCAGTTTGGAGCCAGTGCAAAGTTTTCGAGCAATCAGAGAGTATACGATGATCATGATGAGAAGAGGGATAACCAAAAGTACTACATCTAGGTAAATATTGAAAACTCTTTCAGAATCCACATCAGGCCATACTTCGCGGCACTTGTATTTTCCTGGAAAAAGAATGGGCAAATAAAATAGAAAAGCAGCATACAGAAATAGCTTTGTATTGTATTTACTACAAACGAAAACTAGCAGACTTTATTTTGATTTCAGTTTTAGGAAATGTCCCGCGGAAAATAAAATGTGTTAAAAGAGAATTCTTAAAACTTCTCCCGGAAAGGAGATTTAATATCATGCTTCTCATCAGTATTTTATTTGCAATATAGTAAAGCAATATTATTTACAATATTGTATTTTATTTACAATATTCAAGGCCAACATTGTGCTGTAAAATGAGAAGAAAGCTATTAGCCCTTTTAATTATGCTTTAAATTTCGTAGATTCTGCCAAAAACAACCACAACAATTTTTTTCGTCTTAATGTAACAGAAAAAAAGAGTGAAAAATACTTATTTTTGAAATAACTATTATATTAGATATTTCAAGTGATTTATATTTATTACGCTAAATCATTTTAATAACGTCAAAAACTGCATTTACTATTTTTGTTATATTTACAAGGCTTATTTAAATGACTATATTTTTTGCATATGGAGAAATGTTTGCTTTATCAACACTGACTAATGATTACTGTATCAAATTTGAATTATTATCCAGAACGACTCCCTCTTAATTAAAATGAAGGAATATTCAGGCTCCCGTGAACAGTTTTAAAAAGAATGCAAAATATTACCAAGTTTTAGGTGATGCTGAATACGAAGTTACCTGTTATGCATGATATTGCTAAGAATCGTTCTTGAGGCGCTGCAATTGTATTAAGTGTCTGCTTGTTGCATATATCAAAGATAAATGCCAGAATTTGCATATCCAAATTCAATTACAAGTGACTATTCCTAAAATAGTGAGCATTTGCATTTAAGCTACTGCTTCTTAATTCTCTTTAGATTATTTACTTATTAGATTATTTACTCTTTAGATTATTAACATGTATATTATTTGCAAAAAAGTATCTTCTAACAAAACTATTAGTTTGCCACTTAATGGTTGAAAACATTTCTATTATTATGCAACCTGAATAGTAAATATATGAAGCCAAAAATGAACTTTTGAAAATAATAAATAGCTAGATGGAACTGTTATGTAGTGATTTTTGGTTAGTTTAGAATTATGGATTAATGTGTAGTTAATTGCAGTTATTTGTTAATTAATTATTGAGTGAGTAAATTATATGCATTAATTTATGCTTATTCTAAATTTTTCTTCACGAATTGTATTGCTTATATTATTGAATCAATTATTTGTATGCGAGTTAAACAGAGTTCTCATTCTCACGTTACGCGTTCGTCAGTATTAGCTTCGGGAGAAGGAGACAATGGGAAATCGGTTGTTTCTGCGTAATATTTGAAATTTAAAAATACTTCCTTTTTATTCACATGGTTGAAATTTATACCTCTTAAAGAGAAAAAATTTACCCTTCTTATGAACCTACTTTCATGACTGTACGTTGCCCCGTTGGAGAATTATGCCCATTTAATTGCTAAAATTGTTGAATTTCGTGTTTAAAAATTTACTCTGCTATAAGCGTCGTTTCGGAGCACTTTTTCGTCAAGGTCATGTACTGCGTCCGGTTGAGTGATAGGGTTGTCGCATTCTTTTCCCTCACCCCTCCTTGTTGGCGAAGGGGGTGGCGAGGGTGGAATTTTTTTTGGTGTGAAGAAGGAAAAACTAAGTTTTCGCAGCACTGTTTTGTGTTTGGCGAGATTTGCATACTAATTCACCAAATTTGGTGATTTCCGGAAATTCTGGATTCGGGAGGATTGAAATCGTCATGCAAGGCCATGTTCAGCCTTTTTGCCTCGGATTGCAGCTGTAAGAAGGACTCGCGATTTCCTTCCTTTGGAAGAGCCGCCATGTTGACCCAGGGAGACCGGTAGAGGATAGATGTCCAAGGCTTTGTCCGGAAAAAGCCGCCTTCGGCTTGTTGCTTGCTCCCATTGAGGAAGAGATGAAGAATAAGAAGGAGATGTACTTCTAAGGAGATTTGATATGTTACTACTCCTCTGCACCTTGCCATCCTTTATCCAGTCGGGGAGTCTAGATTGTTTTTCTTCGAATCTCAATGCATTTTCCACCAGAGCTTGACGTTCCTTGAAACCCGCTGAATTCGGCTTCTTCCGGATCTCTCACTTCGAAAACATCCATGCGCCTATCATCATCCTACTAGGATGGGCCGGATTAACATCGATAGCTGGCAAGATTTACGTTCGGTGGAGTGCCTTGTACTACTACATCAGCCTACTGGTTGTCTGGGAAAGAATTTCAGCAGATAAGTGCATTCGTTTTTGTCCATAGTTGTAGCGTTTTGTAAAAGTAAATTAAGATTTAAAATTTCAATGATAACCGACACCTTTTGTTACAATGGGTAACGCTTAATTAAGCCTCAAAAGTTTTTTTTTCTTCGAGTGAGTTCAACTTTGTTCTGTTCCTCCTTTCACCAGAAATTTTAGTACGGCATTCAACCTTAATTCAGTGAACATATATTCTAAATAATAAGGATGAGTAAATTCACACAAATATTGGAAGAGATTTGATTAATTGAAGGAAAATTTCTAGCTATGATTTATTAAAGTAAGGAGAAATAATATGTATATTTAATTTCTAGTTAAATTCTATTTAACTTATTTGTCAAGAGTTTTTTGTTGGATCTTAAATCCAGGGTGTTTAATTAAGCAATTGCAGTGCATTTACTCTATTTAAGACCTTTTAACTTTAACTTGGAATGTAATTAAAATTTATATATAATGGATTAAGACAGGTTATTAAATTTGTAAACTTATCTAAATTTTACCTTTTTACTTTAAGTTGTTACTATTTTTGGTTGAGGATTAACTTTAACTTTTGCAAATTAAGGAACGATTAAAAATTTAAATTCTACTTTACCTTTAATTGAGTAATTGAATGTAGGGTTAAATGTAATCATTTTTCTCCAACGGGTCTACTTGAATATGTAATATTTTTCTAACTGCCTAAGGGATTTGCTAAATTTATGTATGTAATTTTTACCTGAGTAAATTAAGAAATTTCTTGAACTAAGTAATCTCTATCAATATTGGTAAAGACACCATGCTCGGTGATTCATTAAATTCCTGTGTATTTGTATGCTGGCCAGCAGAGTTTTGATAACTGCATATGAAATTTTAATATTAATTTTTACGGTGTAAATTTTGATTAATTCATCTCGGTGCATATTTGAAATTAACAATATATATATTATAATTCTAAATGCATTATTTTAAGTAGTCACTTGAACACTCCACAGATCTAAAAATTTAAGTTGAAAGATTGTCTTCCTTTAATGCTGCAATAAATATCCTTGGTTATATATATATATTTGATTCAGAGTTTTTTCTTATGATGACTTGTGTGAATGTTTTTAACACCAGTGCTCCTGCTTGGTCTTAGGGGTTGTTCGGGTTAGTTATACACAACGCAATATGAATTTTGGTTTTGATATTATTGTAGGCAAATTATTGTAACAGTTTGTATTTAACATTAGGCACATAACAACTGGTGCCTTGATATATTTTGAACGTAACAGAACGTAATGAGGCAAAAAAAAATTCCATTAAATCATAGACCTGAATTCTCCAATCTCTGTAATTTCCAAAGCTAAAAGATATGTCTGATATTTCACATTAATTTTTTAAACAGCATTAGAACATGAAATTTGTACGAATTAATTTCAAATTTTATTACGCTATGAAAACATTAAATTGTTTAACCCGTTTTGTCTTTAATTCGAATGATTGAATTTAACTTTAATTTCAATACAGAGGTTATTTTTCTAGCCATTATCAACTATTTAAACCTTCTGTTTAGTTCATTATGTATATATCAGTATTATTTTAAGATTTAAGCTTCATCCAAGCTCACAAAGACAGTTTAAAATATTCAGTAATTAAGAAATATCAATTTCTCTAATCTTGTAATGTATACAATTCAAGTAAGAATACAAGTAAAAGAATTCAAGCAAGAACTGTATAACGTCACTTTTAATAGTTTACAATTTCAATAATGAACTCAAGTTCCTGAATTCAAGAATGAACTCAAGTTACTGGATTCAATAATGAATATAATCGGTAACTCATTCAATAATGAATATCATCAGTAATTGGTATTCAATAATGAATATCAATAGTAACAAGTTACTAAATTCAATAACGAATATAAGCAGGGAATTTGATTTTGTCTTTTCTACTGGAAAACAGTAGAAAGTATTGGCTTGAATAATAACGAAGAGATTCATGAAATGTTATTTTTGATTTGGGCAGCTTTTGCTGTTTTCGGGTTTTTGTTAACTTTTTTACAATAGAAAATTTCTTACCTTAGTTTATCTTAATGCTTCAGACTTTATAAAAATATTTAAAGCCCAAGTGTAAATAAATAGATAAATAAATATAATTACAATAAAAACATAGTTATTGAGATGTCGAAGGATTTTAATTTCTTTCTCCCGCTGTTACAGTATGATTTTAATCTCCAATGTCTATGTTATTCTTTGGGGAAGTATTCCTATCTTGTTAACAGAAAATTTTCCTGTTGGTTAAAAAGATGAAATATTTCCCCATCATTTCCCGTGAGCTTTTCTGCCAATCAATCATGAGGCAAGTTCATGAGATAACGGCTAATTCTTTCAAGATAACCTTCGGACTAAAGAACAAGAGCCATTGCTTGCAATTTGGCTAGAGCATTTCAGGAAATACTTTTATTTTCTTCTTGAGCTTTGTGTTTTGACCTTTCATCAGCTAAATATAAAGTATTTTCAAACGCTTCGACTTGGAGTTCACATATATTTATGGAGAGTTAAAAACTTAATGTGATAAGAATGGAATGGGTTATTTGTTTAAATCTATATTTCAAGAATAACGTCTGGTTATATTTAGCAGTTTATGAAAAACATGTACCATTTTGAGACTTTTCAAATATTGTTTCAGCTAACATGTTACGTGACTATTCGAGTTCTATTTATTTTCTCGTATTTCAAGAGAATATCACAGCTGAAAATCTCAGTCGTTGTATATTTGGTTTGTAATTGTATATGTTAGCTTTTACTATTTCTGCGAAAGCGTCAAGTAAGGTAAAGCGGATACTGTTTTGACTTCACGTAGAACTAATATTAATTTTAACAATTGGTTAGTAGGTTACAGATTTTACAGCACTGCATCTGCTAGATGGGAATGAAGTTTTATTGTGTAGAAGGCATTTATGCAGAAAACTTCTTTTTCCGGTATTACAATGGATTAAAATATTTATGCACAAAAATTAGCAACAATAAGCATAAAACTGACTGAAGTATCATTGAAACTCAGTTCAACTTAATGAAAGCACTGCTAAAATTTCGGGTATAATAATAGTGCTATGCGCGAAAGTAGAAATGCTTGATTGCACAAATGGAGGTGATGTTTGGAAAAACTTTTCCCTTACCTTTAAGAGGAAAGGAATAGAAGTTATATCATTTTTGAGGTTTCTGTGGAGGAAAAAGTTGAATGCTTCTGCGAAATCCTAATTAATGGGCAAATTAATATAGGCGATAATCCTGGTCTTCAAAAAAATTGAAATATATGACTTTTATCTTAAGAATCGAAAATAACAGTGAAATGTTTCAGTTCCTTCTGTTTAACAAATCACATGCGCTCCTTTATACTAGTTCTGAGCCTTCGTTCATTAAACAGTTTCTTTTGCACCATCCTTGCCGCCTTAACAAAAAAAATTAGTATTTTAAGAAGTATTGTTGCTTTTCGTGATTATCTTTCTACCGTTATCGACACCGCGTATAAAACATTTTCTAGACCTTTGTTTCCTTCCAATAACTAAGCGCTTTCAGCTTTTTTATAGTTACCTTTGTCTCATAGCTTTAAGCTGAGCTTTGTACTTTCTTAAATGTTTACTACAGTATGGTTTATTTGCATTTATTGCGCATTTCCTTCATTAAAATAAATGTCTCCGTACTGAAGATAAAATACTTAATCTATAAGCATGAGCATTTATAAAATTCCTTATGAATGGGATTTTGCATATGTAGGACAAAGGCGCAGATCGTTAATATGCAAGGTAAGTGAACATAACTTTCCCGCATAATTAAAAAATTCGAGATAAGCGAACATATCTGATATATTAAAAAAGCCGACCATAGTGCTGTACTGTTTGAATAAAAATCATAAGGTCTAATTTAAAGCCAATGTTATTGGTTCTAGTAGTTCCCTCTTTAATTTGAATTCTTTAGAAGCATCTGAATTTTGTCTTATATTAACTTCATGAATGTTGCAACATCTAGTACATTCTTGTGGAGGCGCAGAATAACCTGTTCTAAGACATCTCCCTATTCTTTGAAGCATCCATGTCAACAGCATTATAACCTTTATTGCAAGAGTTAGCAGTAAACGGAATGCTTTTATAAAACTGAACAGAATTTCAATAATATTATAGTCACGAGAAAGTTTTCTGCTTGTTTTTGCCAAGTTTTACGTAGAATTTCTTCATTTGTTCAATATATAACGCCTAGTCATGTCTTTTAATTATAAACTTATTTAAAAATGTTCCATTCATGACAAACACACTTTTGGACATATGCTTTTAATAAATCACAGTTTTAAATAAGTGCAGCGTAAAAATGAGAATTCTAGAAATATTTGGACTTTTACTTACCGTAGTTGAGATGCAAAATATGTAAAATAAATATATATTTCCGTATTAATATGTAAATATGAGAAAAACATGTAAAAAATCGCAAGTATTTTTTGACAGTAAATTACGAAATCGGAAAAGCATTTTCGCTGAAATAATGAGAATTGTGGTATTGATGCTTTTGTACGTAAGAACACAGATTTCATCTTATGTTCTTTTTCAACTATAACAAATTAGAGATAGCATAACTGTTAAAAAAATTTCGTCTGTGGTTTTTAAGTAATACTCGCTCTGATTTCTTTTTAAAATATAGATGAGTGTATGGGAGCACTAATCATTTTCGATAAGATTCTTAGCTGATTTGTTCATGGAAAAAAAAGAAAATGCTCATTTAATTTATAAAGATTGGTTAACTAATATGCAGGAGGTAGGTTTTGAAGCTTTCAAGGATGTTCGAGTGTTTCTAAGGATACATTTGGGCATTTTGGAAAAATGAAGGGCTAAAAAATGTATGTCGTTTCGTTTATCTCAGCGAAACAAAATGAAATGTTTCCATAAAAATGTAATGGTAAAGGAGCAGCATTTTTCTCTGGTCATACAAAAGAAATTTTCTCCAGTTAAGCGAAAGTACAAAAAATCCTTCCGTTCAAAAAGTCCCATCATTGTACATTTCTTTTAAGCAGTGTACTGAAAGATAGCTTCAAATATCAAAGTTTACGTATTGGTAAATTTTAATATAAGGCAAATGCTTCAAAGTTTATGATAAAATGACATTAAAACCAATTTTCTAAGTTAATTCAGATGCAAACAACAACTAGACGCTAACAGATGCAGGTGATATCTTCAGTTACTACTAGGTTTCGCAGTGCAAACAAGTTTCGGGAAACAGTGACGGGATTGTTGCAGAAAATTGCTTTGCTACATATTCAGTGCAACTAAAATATATACCATTATTCAACTTTCCTTTTGAGGCAACAGCAAATTAAAAAACTTTGTATTCTTCAAAATGGCTTTAGTAAGAATTCTATAACGCCACGGTTAATAGCTTACAATTTCAATCAAAACTTTGCCAGCCTAGTTAGTTAATGGAGGCTGCCTACCATACTAGCCTTTATGGACATGAGCATTTATGGTTATGGGAAGCGTCAAATTACAAGCAAGTTTGTTTGCAGGGTATTTTGCCGAATAGAAACATTAAATTCACCAACCCCAAAAGTCCTGTTGAGAGGAAGATGATAGAGGAAAGAATGTATCATCTGATTCCATCTATTGTGTAGCTCTCAACGAGTAATGCATGGAAGTCTATGATTGCAGTGTTTCTCATGGAATACGGGTACTTTAAAGCCTTCATTCGAAAGCCTTTCGAACGACTGTATAAGGTCTATCCTAATTTTATAACAGTTATTTTAAGTTTATGCACCTTTATTATCTCTTCTAGCTTCAGCTTACAATTTTCTACCAGAATGTATTTTCATTTTTTGCTTTCAATGCAAATGAGTAAGAGTGGTATTTAAGTCGATGCTTCACTGACTTCGTTAGAGAGCCAGAATTTCTGACTAGCGCGCATTTGCCTTTGGTTACGTCTGTCTCTAAGCTAGTATTACTATGCTCGGCCGTACTTTAGGCCCTTGATAGCTTTGCCTACTTAATTGAGATTTAGGGGTCAACTACTTAGAATCCTGATAGCTTTGGCTATATCTTTTAGTTAAGCATTAGTTAAGTTTTAATTCTCATTAATTTGAGTTCAAGCCCAAGTGGAGGCTTTGATGTACGCTCCAAAATAGGAGCCGACCGTGTTCATCCTTATTTTGAGAAATAAAGGGTAGTTAACCCTCTTGAGTCTTACATCTCTATTCACACAATCAAGCAATTATTCGCTTGTCAGTGTACAAGGTTCCTCACATTGAATTGTGAAATAAAAGTGTGGAACCCTACAAGTGTTAATAAAGGAAAGGAATTAGGAGATCCATTCCCTGTCGGTGCACTCAGTCTTAATTGAAATAATGCTTAGACATACAGCTTTTACTATGTATTTTGAGACAGTTGAACGATTCTGTCCCTTTAGACGAACTTTCATTTTTAGATGCAAATAGTTCTAAACAAAAGTGTTTAGTAGCAACCCTTTCACGCATATAAATCTAAGACTAAATAACAGTAAGACTAAATATATAGTAAGACTACATACTACCGTAAGTATATATACTGTATATACACTGGTGTGCAAAAATTAAGGACGAAGTCGAAAAATTAGCATATCAGCTGAATGAAGAGGCAGAGCGGACAGAAAGATCAATCAGGAGATTAAGTAAGGTGATGTACGGTAGCACATGCGCAGATATGCAGGTAGACGTAATGGGGGAGTGTCTGAGTAGTATTAAGCATGTTGTCGGTGTAAGATCAGTATTTCTGGCAAAGAGATTGCACGCCGTATAGCAGTTAAAATCACACCGAGTTGCTGCCTCAGCGAGAAATAGCGAATAATCAATCTGTTAGACGACATCTGAATGCTTTTACCAGAGGTCGAATCATTGGGAAGTTGGAGGAAGGCCGCAGTGTGACAAGTGTGGCTGCAGAGTTCGGAATTGCTCACAGCTTCGTTTCACGACTTTGGAGACAATTTCAAACTACAGGAACAGCTATCCGGGGGTTTAGTAGTGGTCGTCCACGAGGAAACACCCGCAGATGACCGGTATATTGCCTTACAGGCCAGAAGAAACAAGCGGCAGACAGCGGGAGAAATCGCTAGACACACGACACAGGCGATTGGACGACCGATATCGCATTTTACCGTGGCCAGAAGACTGCACTCTGTTTGCACGACGCCCTGTTCGGTGTGTACCTCTAACGCCTGCCCATCGGAAAAGGCATTCTCTGTGGTGCCGGGAACACCGGAATTGGAGAGACAATGAATGGGGACGAGTACTCTTTACAGATGAGAGCAGATTCAGTCTGAGTAGCGATTCTCATCGCGTACTCATCTGAAGAGAGCGGGGAAGCCGCAATCATCCCTCGAACATCATTGAAAGGGACAGGTATGGAGGTCGGTGTTGTC
>KK118149.1:257781-273668 GCA_000611955.2 Stegodyphus mimosarum | reverse complement strand
CCATCGAGCATGTATGGGATTTTCTAGGCAGACGCTTGGCAGCTCGTACCTTACCACCAGTAACGATTCCGGAGCTTCGATTGGCGCTGCAAGACGAATGGGCAGCAATGCCTCAACAACTCATTGACACCCTCATTCTCAGCATGGGCAGACGCTGTGAAACCTGCCTAGCAGTCAGGGGAGATCATATCCCCTATTAAAGACCGGATGTTTCTTGCTGGACACCCATCACAGGGATGTTTCGGCCTTCAGTCGCATTGCGCTCCATGCTACTTTTTCAATAAAGCTTCTTTTATCCCTCTGATTTCTCTTTTAGTAAGTGTTGCTTACATAACTCATGTCCTTACGTATTGGGGATCTTACGGTATTAAATGTGTTGATTTGGAAAGCTTTTGTACAAAGTTATATTGAAAAAACCATCTCGTCCTAAGTTTTCTGAAGTATTTTTGCCGTCCTCCAAACTACATACACAGAGAGTACAAACTGTATATGTATATTTACATATTTTTAGTTCGATTTTGAGGGCCGTTTAATTAATGTTTAAAATGTGAAGAGTATTGTTTAAATGTTCGATCTAATAGTCTTTTCTGATTTTTTTCTGAACTATAAATCGGCATCATGATTTCCTTGACAGAAAGAATTCCAGGGGTATTGATTTCCATTCCTGTTCCACTACTTACAATCCTTGTGGGTTTGCGCTTAGAAAGAGCTTATTTCAAGATACCAATTGCACAATAGTCCATAAGTGATATTTCAGCGGACTTTGCAGGAATGTGTCGAAAAGTACATATGCAATGCTTGTATCAGTCTTCATATTTTCAAGGAATGCAGTGGTACCTTTCGTAGTATGATGTGTTGCTTCGTATTTATGAATTTTCACTGTTTGAAAGTCATTGGATTAAAGAAATGGAATTTCTTCTGTAAGTATCGAACATAAAACTTTCTGTTTTAAAGTATCTATAACTCTGTAAGTTGATTTTAACATTTTTTTCCACTCCTCTCAATTCTAATTTCCCATTCTAACAGATTCCTGCGATAATCGTAAACTTCTTACTGAAATTTTCTTTGAATTGGTGGAGCAAGATTTGTTTATTTTTCTTCTTCGTTTTCGGTAATAAATAGACCTTTTTTTGTTGTAGTCATTTAGGTAAATCCATGCTTCATCAAGGGTCACAACGTATTTCCATTTATCTCCCGCTAAATAGTTTTCATGCAAGATTCTGGAAATTGCTGTGCGTTGAGCCACATGTCTCAGCAAAAGCTGGTGAACATTCTGTTTTTTAGTTCTTTTAAGTTGTAAATATTGGTTTATTATTTTATTTATTGTTGCTAAAGATACATTTAAATATTTTGCGATTTATTTCTGCATCGGCGGTTTTTTCTAGTTCCCAACAACTTAACTTTACAAACAATAGAAACAGTACGGACCTTTTTCGAATATGCGTTTGGAATCTTCTTTCCATGAAGAAGTAAGATTGACGATTTTTCCTTTTCCGATTAATAACGTTGCTTATCTTACACTTAAAAATTGTAATACCATGCATTTTACACCCGTTTTAGATTTTCATTCCTCTTCCACTTCTTTGCGTTACTTCCACTATTACTTTATTTACTCTTCCACTACTACCTTATTTACTCTTCCACTACTACCACTACTTCATTGTGAAATAGGAATATTTCTCTTCGGTAAGCTCAAAAACATATCCTTCAATCCGCAGCTTGTTTACAAGAAAAATAAATTTAAACGTAGCAGACGATATGTCTCATTTCAAATAAGTTCTTGCTAAAACTTTTTATTCCAAAATGTATGCCTTTTTTTAAAATTCTTTATCGAAATTTTTCTAAAAATGTATAAATGCCCTCTGCAGGTAGGGAAGAAAATGTTCTTCGGTCCAAAAATTGGATAGTGAGTTTTCAGTGAATAAGCTCAATTTAGAGTCCCAAATACATTTTACAATAATGCCTGCCTGTCTGTGTGTCTATATGTGTGTGATGATATTTTATTTACCATCACTATTACATGAAACATCTTCATTCTGACTGTCACATGAAAGTTTCATTTTCCTTATTTAAGTTTTTTACGTTTATGTAAAGAGTTAATTAGATTTTGCGTAAAATTGAATATTTCGAAATAATACTTTATTTGATGCCCATAGCAATTTTTAATAATCCAGAACGTTTCAGTTTAAGTATTCAAGGGTAATATATCAATGGTAAAAACATATTACATTTTGGCTAAAACTGATAAAACAGAATGATACTTTATTTGAAGCTAAGAACAAAGTTTCATGAAATATACACATATTATGATATAGCAGTCTAAAATCTCTCAGCTTTGGTATTTAAAACTCGTATATGCATCGATAATGCATATATCAACATGCAAGAGAACAACATATTAGATTCTGATTATGTATTAGAAACCAGATGTAATACTTGTTTAGCAGATTTTGGTGGAAAAATATAGAGTCATTATAATGAGAGTTTAATTTAAAATAATACAACACATATTAAGGTTAGTTCTATTATACTTAGACATGATAATTTATTTATATCAAGCCGTAGAACAGAATGAATTTTATAACAGCGCTTCATTCGCAGAACGTCAAAACTCTTGTAATGTAGATATGTTACTAAACTGTGCACCCGCTATTCTCTAGCACTGTTGATGATGATGAGGCATAAAGGCAAATAGCAAATTCGAAAACACTTATTGCTTTACTTCTTATTGATCCCAGAACGCATGGAAGTAGCTATTCAATTGTAATTCCCAAAACTAGCAAGGATTGTTTCTTGGTATCTAAATATCACGGTGATATACGTACAGGTCAAAATGAATTCACATTTGTTGATACTATAAAAATAACATACCAGAAAAATTAAATTATGGTATTTGTTTCAGAGTATTTATTTTAAACATGTTTTGATAGCTTAATTTTCTTTAATTAAAAATTAACTAAATTACATATTATTCAACTGCCCAATAAGATGCAATTTTTGACAAAAGGACGTAAGGGAGCAAACATTTGCTTATGGCGATATAAACTGAACTAGCGTTTACTCATGGGCTATAATACCTAATAATATATAATAAAAATTTCGTATTACAGAGCTTTTTATTGATTTGAACAGCAAATTAGATTTTGTTTACAAACAGCCAACCGAAAGCTGTACTTTATTTAAAGTTGGCTGCTATTTAACACATGAAACTGGCCGGAGAACATGTACTGGCCGCATCAGTTTTTTTAACTTGTAATTTTAAGAATTTGATGCGAGTAAAGTAATTAAACTTATAACTTATTTATTTCCCTACTTTAAAAAAAGAAGTAAGGAATTTCTGAACTTCAGATAGAGTTTTCTTACTCTCGCCTTAATTAAGTGGAGGTTTTTGTATGAACATATTAAAATTATTTTGTGAACGGTTATTCTAAATGCGTTTAAAGCAGTACTGGATAGTTGTTATGTGGTTCAAATAACAATTAGTAACATTGTTCCTAAAATTTTTAAAAGGTCTTAGGAAAATGACATTTACAAAGAATAATTTGACTCTTGAACAACAAATCAAAAATCCGAGTAGAAAAAATCGGAAGAAGTCCGATTTTGCGTCAAAAAACATATGTTAGAATAGTGCTATATAATTCTAATATATATCTAAGCCGCGCTTTTGAATCATGGAAAATGTAAGCTTAATATCATCGATTTGTGGAACAAACCGGGAGACGTCCTATTTTTTGACTCACTGTACACCATTTGCAACAGTATTAACTTTTTAACAATGAAATAAATTAGAAGTTACCTGGACTTCTAATTGGAATGAGCTGGCTTAGGAGCAAAGACGGTACCATTGTCAAGAGAGATCCCAGCCATACCATCAGAATGACTTTGTAAGCATGTGATATTGTTTGCCATTGACGAGAATGCAAAGGTCTGCAGATAGCGAAGTATCTCTCCAAAGAAATGGATACTAATGTCCACACACCAACTGATACTGATACACCTGTAAGATAAAGAATTTTAACATGACCAACAAATTATGTTAGAATTTTATGAATTGCTTACATCATTTGTATACTAATGCAGAGTTATCAGTAGAACTTAATTTTCACTTATGCCAACTAGAAGGAAGGTACTAATAGAAGGAAACAATGTGTAGTGATAGAAGATAAAAATTTTGATAATTACAGATTTTTAATATTCGATATCAGAATATGGTTAATATTTATGGATATTTGCTTAAACACATAATTTAGAAAATAATACGGCTTGACGAGCAGGTAGATTATTTTATGATGACTAATTTATAATGCAATTTGACAAAGACTTTTTTTGTCTAAACTATATTGTCCTTCTGACAAAAAGTTAGCTGAAAGGCTCAGATGCTATGTCGTAAATAAAAGTACTTTTTAGAAGTACGGGTGACATTTCATAAATTATTAGAAGGCTTAATGAACTCTTTCCTACTAAATGTCCTCTAAGTCGAATGACAGCTCGACAGCTAACTAGTTAAAAATTGATGTCGCATGTGAAGAAACTATGAGACAGACTAAGACAGGACACAAAAGTGATAATTTGGCAAAGTACTGAAGCAAACACTTATATGGAAAGAGTTATTTTTAACGGAACCAACATGCGTCGCTGAATGGAAATATAGAAAAACAGTATGACTTATAATATAGAAAATACTCAGAAAATTAGTTTTAAGGAGGGACGAAAGTTTCTAAAAATTCACAGAGGAAATCCTGTACTTTTATTAATGCATTCACTCTGAGAGAAAAATTTTCTGTTTATATTTTTCAATCTTTATTTTAAAAACTCAAATATTATATAATACATATCAAAAGAGAAAAAAATTCATAAAAATTATTTTTTACTGACTGTTTAGTGAAGAGTGTTTGAATAAAAGTATTTAGAGAGTTTTTAGACTCCCCAAAAAACGGATGGTATAAAGAGACTATTTTGATTTTTCCTTCTTTGCAGTGCCTATTTTTCCCCCTATGGATAGAAAACATGGGAGTAAACTAATGTGAGGATGACACAAATTGATTTCAATGAATTTAAAAAAATAATTTCCTTTACGTTGACATTATGTTTAGCAATTTAGTTTGAATAACTTCATACAAATTTACTATTGTAACAAAAATGTGTAAATCAAGTAATAAACGTAATCTGAATGACCAGTTTATTTATAAATGGTAACTGGATAACGCTTCTGCAGTAACGTTGTGTTTAACGATTAATTAATGATTTCCCTGAAACAAATGAATTTGTTTTTGCAAATAAGAAATAGCTATAAAAAGACTGAATTTAGAAGTTCATTTATGTTTTGAACTGAGCAGGTAAAAAAGACTACATTTCTTGGATAATTTATAAGGTATTAACTCTCTCCTTCCCGTATGCCTTCGTGGTGTGACTAGAAGCACATTCGACGCGTAATCTGGAGGGCCGGAATTCGAATTCCGACCAGGGTTTTGCTCATTTTTCACGTCTGTAACATCAAAAACCTTAATAACTCTACAGTGACGTCCGAACTGGAAAGCTGGTGGACGTCGTGACCACCAAGATTTAGGGATTGGGTACTCTCATCCCCAGTCGCATTTTAAATGGGGAGTATATAAGGTATTTTCTCCCTCGTTTCCGCATGCCTTCGTTGTGTAACTGGAAGCACATTCGACACGTATTCGGGAGGTCCGGAGTCCGAATGCAGGCGAGGGTACTGCTCATTTCTAACGTCTTCAGCATCAAAAACCCTAATGACTCTACAACTTCAAGCCAAGCATTTTGATGGGTGGTGTTAAATTGTTACACATTATTCATAATTCACCTTTTAATTAATGCAGAAGCTGTAATCTAGTTTACGCTTGAAAATGCTACTTACACCAAAATATTAACCAAAGTATGTAAAGTATTTTCTCCCTCGTTATTGCATGCCTTCGTAGTGTAACGGTAGCACACTCGGCGCGTATTTGAGAGGCCCAGGTTGGAGTCCCGTCGAGGGCATTGCTCATTTCTCATGTCTTTCGCTTCAAAATAACCTAATGATTCTACGGTGGCGCCCGAACTGAAAGGTAATGGATGATGATTCTTCATCACGAGGATTTGGCGATCGGGTTCCCCTAATCCCCAGGCGCCCTTTAAAAGAGAGTTCGATCTCGGCGAGGGCATCGCTCATTTTTGATGTCTTTTGCTTCAAAATAACCTAATATCTCTACAAACAGTCAAACACACACGAAAGCACCAACGACTGGTGTTGAAAACTGAATATGCAGGCGCTCATGGGGTTCGTTTCAGAATAGTCAGTTACCAACTTTTATTTAAGCTTAAATAATTTATTAATTTTTATTATAAAAATTTTAATAGATACATTACAATAACATATACACATTATGCCATATATTAAAAATTTTTTTGAAGTAGCAAAAAGACGCAGAAGGAAATGATAAAGTTGCACAAAATCCACAAAATCTCATAAATTGTAGCAGCATAAGTTTGTTAAAAGTAACAAGTTTGAGAAATAGCGCACGATCTGGCAGCAGTAGGATATACGTGTGTGTATGAAAGAGCGAGGACGAGAAAAAGATGGAAAGAGCTAGGAGGAAGAGAGAAGATAAGGCGTAACCCCAAAATATTTACTAACAACAAAAAACGATACCATTAATTAAAAGAAATGAAATGATTTTATTAAAGTAACACGATGGAAGAATAAATAAACTCAAAAAGAGTTTAAAAGTAAGAAAGCCTTCATTTTAAATCTTTAATTTTGCTTGTAGCAAAAGGCACTGCGCACCAAAATAATATTAAAGAAACCCCACAAACAACATTTTCTTGAGAAAACATTCTTGGAGAAATATTTTCTCAAAAAAATTCCATGCTTGGTTAATCCAACTCCATGCTTCGTTCTATGGAGCAGAAGTAGCATCTCCGCCTAAAAGAAGAGTTTTATTGGCTAAAACATCAAGGCAACCTGTATTGTGTTTTGTTTTTTGGAAATCTTTCGCCGAAAGTTTTATGACTAAAACTGATAACAGCAAGTATTTGCTGTTTACAAAACGTCCAATTTGAAGTAAAAAATTAGGCTATTTTCTTTCTTTGTTAAAGGAGGAAGAATTATTTTTAGATTTTCGAATAACTTCCCTCTCAAAATATGTGCAGAAAGAAAAGTGAGACAGATAGAAGAGTGATAATATCGAAAAAAACAAGAAAATGCTTGCAAGATGTAAGATTATTTCTATTCTATGAAATTCTATGAATATTTGAGATTTCTTTTTGTGCTGCAACTACAGTTGGTAAAAAGGTAAGAGTTGTAGAAAAGGAGGTAGAAAAATGTCACCGGAATCTTGTTTAAAATGAAAATAATCTTACTAAATTGCTTGGATTCTTGCATGGAATGCCTTTATTTTTTTCTTTATAAGAAATTCTTTCAACAACACTTATTTTAGTATGAAGCTAACTGAGCCTGACTTTAGAGATCCGAAATGAATACATATTTTCAAATGCGCAAATGGTTAAAATATGCATATATTTTCGAAGCATTTTTTGAGGAAGCATTTAAATTTAAAGCTCGTGCCTCTGGTTTGAAATGAAAATTTTATCCTTCGGTACATCTAAAGGTTTTGTAAGTTTACGAAACATTAATTTCAGTGGTGTAGCTGGCATAGTTTATAAGGTATTTTTTCAGCCTTCTTAGCATGTCTTCATGGCATAGTGATCAGCACACCCGGCGCGTATTCGAGAGCTTCGTGGTTAGAGTCCCAGCGAGGGCATTGTTCATTTTTCATGTCTCCTGCTTCCAAATAAATCCTTAATAAATTTAGAGTGGCGCCCGAACTAAAAAAAGTGGTGCATGATGATTCTCCACCATTAGGATTTGGCGATTGGGTCCCCTAATCCTCAGTCGCTCTTCAAAAGGTGGAGTATATAAGGCATTTCTCCCGTCTTCTTAGCATGTCTTCTTGATGTAGTGGTCAGCATGCTCGGCGAGTATTCGAGAGATCCGTGGTTCTAGTACCGGCAAGGGCATTGTTCAATTTTCATCTCTCTTGCTTCGAAATAACCTAATGTCTCTACAAGTTTATTAATGGTATTTGTCTCACCGATGAACAAAGATTCAAACAGCATATATATATATATATATATGTATTTAAATTTCACCACTTCATATTTTCCGTTTGAGACAGGTTTCATAAATTGTCGCGCCGTTTCTCTTAGTTAATTAAATTCGAGCAATTTCAGCGCATATTTTGCTATTAGTTTGCTTTGCTCATCTAAATTATACCCCAGTCTCAGAAGCATGTTTTAGAAGTTGATGTAGAATTTTTCCTATCTTTAACTATGCACAGATAACAGAAAAACTTTCTTTGTATGAAATGTGTACTTTCGGAAAATTTAGAAAAGAATACACTTAGAAATAAATAAATAAATTTAGAAAATCCAGAGATGAAAAAATAAGGTTATAAGGTATTTCTCCCGCCTTCTTCGCATGCCTTCGTGATGTAGTGGTCAGCACGCTCGGCGCGTAACCGAGAGGTCCGTGGTTCGATTCCCGGCGAAGGCGTTGCTCATCTTTCATTCTTCTGCTTCTAAATAAATCCTAATGCCTCTATAAGGTATTTTCAGAAAATACATGGTCAAGCGTAATCTAACACCTTATTAAGCTCTAAGTATTGAGAATTATGTAATGTTTTATATTTCAGCAAAACAATCCTCTAAAGTAGGTCAAACACTATTTCTGATTACTACTAAAATAAAGAAAAGGCCTGATTCCTCAAATGAGTTTTGACATAGGGAAAATGTATGGTTGAATAAACATAATTTTTGCAGAAACATTTTGCCGTCTAGACATGGATCTAGGTTGCTTTTTTCATTCTTGTTTTTGCCAACGAAATAAACAGGTTTACTTACGCTGACATTCTTATTCAAGACTGAAACTGGAAATCGCTGCAACGAAGCGACATATTTTGAAAGAGCTAAACAGCACAGAAAATGTTAGCTTATACTTTCGTAATAGTGGTGTTTAATTTCAAAACAAATATAACATTTGAATATTGTAATCTGGCATTTGAATAAAGTTTTGAGAAAACATTAGCTAATATATTAAAAAATACCGCATTTCCCCGTGCATTCTCTTGTTGTGTAAATGAATAGCCTCTCCAGCTACCAATAGAATATCTGTGGTTTGACTCCCGAAAACCCCAGACAACTATTAATAGCTATAAATATAACTTAACTATTGCTTGAAATGTCAGGTACATGAATTGCGTACACATGCTTTTGCCTTTTTTGGGGCAGACAAATGTGCCGATCATGTTCAGCTGTGATGAGAGGTCTCAGTTTCAGGTGCACAGCTTGTTAATAAGTTTGTGAATATGCAATAAAGTTCAAATACATTAAATTTTTACTATGGTTATCAGTAAATGATTTGGTTAGTAATGGACCTATCCATGTGTATTTAGGCCCACCAGCGTCCGAGCGGTAAAGTCGCTGAACACCGTTAGTTCGGTTCAAGGTTCGAATCCCGCGAAAGGTCTGACTAGATGGACGGTTTCGCTCTCCACGTAGGGCATCCCTCCTTTTAGGCAGGTAGCTCTCGAGGCTCAGAGGAAATATAACAAAGATAACCGCAAAAATTAGATAAAAATGGCTTTGTTCTGATGCATTCGCAACGTAAATAAAATAACAAACATTGGAAATTATTAAATAATAAAGATGGGAAATTATCTTTAATTTAATTTTGGCTAATTCTCTTAGGATTTGGATCTATTGATTTCAGTAACCTCTACGGGGACCTTTTAAATTAGAAAGGCTACGTTTTATGGTTGCCTTTCTAAGAAGGAAATGTATTTCCTTTAAAATGGTGTAAGTTTTGAAACATTTTATGGTGCCAGCACATTTTAGCCTTATGTAGAAGCTCAGGCTTAGTTGCTAGTATTGTGAGTTTTATTCGCTTGGCCATTAGAAGCATTCCATATACTTTATGTAACACCTCTATTGAAACTAGAAAAGCTGAAAAAGGAGGAGGATATTATATGAGACTCCACGCTTTATAAAATGTGCAAAAGTTTTTTTTTTAAATCATGGAACGAACTTAAAACCATTTGGTTACAGTTAAGTGTTGTAACCCCGAAAATATGGAAGCAGATATTGTAGCAAAATTTGAGCAACGTTAGGTTGGTTAGGTATGTGTGCAGGGGCTAACTATTATTTACCCTGAGAAGTAGACACTATCTATCCAGATTATCATCGCCTTCCTCGGGCCCACGGGGCCGTTCTGTTGCCGAGATGTTACTGTTATTTGCTGCAACCGACATCGCAAGCTTTGCCACCTCTAGCGATGTCATCAGTTTCCCCGTTTTATGTTCGGACTTAGGCAGTTGGGGCATTTACACCGCAGCCTAGATTATACATTTAACATTATATACATGCAGTGGCTACACAGGAATACATTACACTATTGTTTAAGTAATGTGTTAGCTTGCTTTGACTGGTGGAACATGGCGATTAACTGCGTACGAAATGATTTCATCTTCATTACACCTGGCCATTCATTGCTTAGGGATACATAAGCTTAGCCTCTTGCTCTATTTGTGAGCACCACAGTAAAGTTACGAGTATTTAACTATTAAGTTAAAAGCCTACCAAAATAGCAGACAGAAAAAAATCGTATGATATTTTTGTCCGGACTGTGTATGCGCTTCTCATTTTATAACGTAGACAACCAGTCAAAAAGTTAATCAAACGAGATCCGACAATAGTTTTTTTATCATTTCCAGACTTTAAAAAATGATGGTTTATGATGAATTCTTAAGTGCCATGAAAAATAACTTTATTGTAAGAATTTGTATAAATAATAGCACATGGCCGTGTTATATATGCCTGTAATGTTTAACTAAAAATGGCATAATTTTTTTAAAAAAAAGAAATATATATTTTAATTCTATTCCTTATTTTCTTTCTTGACAGCTGAGAAATTATCAGTTGTTTGAAAGAACTTGCGAGGAGTGGTCGCAAAGTCCCGTTTAAAGCGGGAAAATTTCTTCATATTTCTAGAATTATAAATGTTTGTTGTTGAGTGCTGTGTTTATTGAAAAGCGAACTTCTTTGTGTTAATGTGATACTAGACTTGAAAGCTTCATAAACTGGTCCGTCATCGTTAAGTACTAACTAAAGCCTTAACAATTCTTCCGAACAAATTTCAGTTCTCTATAATCTCCACAGTATTTAATACACTCTTGCATAATATCATTAAATGATAACTTTTTGAAAGAAGTTCTTCCTAAAAAGGCATAGGGTAAAAAGTGGTTCATTGATTAATTGATTATGGCAACTCATTCAAATGTTATCTGGATCGGGAGGGAGCTTCTGAGAAAATCTTTCTAAGAGAAGGTGGAACGCTGCGCCGGTAAAAACTCTAAAAATCCTATGTAATCAATCTGTTCTCAGAAGATTGACCTAAATCGAAGAACCAATGCTCAACTGTTTTATCCATAAAGCTACTGAGGAGCCGAAGAAGAATAATGGGTAGAAAGATTTGAGAACAATTAATAAACTTAAAAGATGTAACTTTTAAAATTTACTAACAAAAATATATTTCGTTGAAACTGTTTCTGCTGGGGTAATGTTTAATTTTTTTAAAACTTTTTTCTGTTATTTATTAAAAGCAAATCTAGAAATTCTAAGCTTTTTATCCTTTACTCACTTTCAACCGTTTAAATTAAGGACCATTCGTGAATAGGAAATTAAGTTACAATGGCAAGATTTTATGTTAATTAACCAATTATTATAATTTGAAACTTTACTGTAACTTCTTTTTTCCGGAGTCTTTGCCAGAATGCAAATTAATTTTAGAGTGTACAAGTCAAGAGTTTGAAGGTTCTAGGGCAGCCTCGCTTGTAGTTCACCTCTTATCGCCAACTGTACCAAAGGTTATTCCGGTTTTAGCCATTTTGCTAGCTGACGATAAATATGCGCCGTTAATTACTTGAGCCAGCTTAAGTAGACTATTTTATATGCAGTCTCACATAATGTTACTTAAACAATTTGAAATTAAATTTATGTTGTTTTAAATATGCAAATAGCAGAGTTTCGTCTTGTAGCACAAGTGATACCTTCTGTTAAATTTAAAGAGTAAATAAAAAAAATGGTTATTTTAACCTTCGTAAGACATTGTCATTTGAACTCAGACTGGAGCGATAATTCTCTTGTGTATATAGCAGGGTTTGAAGGACATTAAGATAAACACATCTAAGTAGCTTTTTATTGATATGTTCATATACTTTTGAACGTGTTGTGTTTGCGTGTTAAACACGGTTATGTTACTTTATTCCAAAAGACTGTAAATAGCAGAAAAGTTTGGAGCGAATTTAATAATAGCAACTAGTGTACATGTTCAGAAATTTTACGGGTAAAATTAAAACTGAGTAAAGGGAATTCTCGGAAGTATATTATATTAAACGAAGTTTATGTATGTAAATTTATGTATTTAAGATATTAAACGAAGTTTAATATCTTAAATACATAAATTTATATGTTAAAAGACTAGTGTATTGTATAAACAAAATGTGTTATTGATAGTGTGTATTTAAATGAAATTAAAAGCTAGCATATGATAATTGAGTTAATTTAAAGATAGTCTCTCCAGTCAACACTTTTCAAGTGAAATCAAACCTAAGTCTAGCCCATTATAGATTTTGAAATAGGGTGTCGTTGAAGTCTAAAATGTATAATGTTTCTTACCATGCATACATGCGGTTAGCAAGTAGTTCTTGAAATACTGCAATTTTGTACACAATGTTTCACTCCACAAAGCTGGAGAGCGGCGTGAAAAAAGGAAAAAGAAAATTATAAGAGGTTTTTCTTGTACGTGTATATTGTGTATCTCGTATTTTATCTGCTAACCTATTTCTTTTTCCAGATTTCCTGGAAGGATGTGAGACAAGGTCTTCGATAGATCTAAAAATATAAAATTAAATGAAAATTTGTAGAATGTGAAATTAGTCGTAAGAACGTAAATGAGGTTTTGTAAGTGGCTGGCTCACGCTTTTAGATATTCGAATTTAAAATTTTTCTATAATGCCGCTAAGACCTTCGTTTTGATTAGTTTAAATTCTGGTGGGGAAAATGCAGGATTGTACATTAATTAACCATTTATTACGATTTGAAACTTTACCATATTTCTTTCCGTAATTCTCATCAAATGCAAATTAGTTTCAGAGTATTTAAGCCAAGGGAATGAATGTTTTAGAGCTTCGGACAGCCTCTCTTGCAGTTCACTTCCTATCACCAGTTCTGCAAATTTTATTCCAGCTTTAGCCATTATACTAGCCGACGATAAATACGCGGTTAAACTCCTATATAAGTAGAACCCTAACAATATTTTAGGAAGCGTACCATACCTTAATTCTCCGTGAAAATAAGGTTAGTTATTGTTTTATCATTATGAATAACTGTTACAAGTGATCAGGAATTAAAAAAATCGAACGAATTTTGAAGCCATAAGGAAGCGGCATATTTGAATACGTATTAAAACTTTCTGTTTCTAATATGCATCATCATTCATCTGTTAAAATGAAATAACAATAATGACTTATAATATTAACTGAAGTTTTAATAGCAAAAGTACTTTACACTTTTACGTAATTCCCTATTTTAAGAACAACAGCTTTATTTGTTGTTCTTAAAATAGGAAATTGCGTAAAAGTGTAAAAAGCTGTTCAAAACACTACAGTTTACTCAAAGCAAAATGTATACAAATCTTATGAGAATGAAATATTAATGTATTAAATAAAGTTTAGTTACAAAATGACAATGCTTATATTATTATTAATCATTTTTATCTCTTCATTTAAGAGCAATTTTCAAGAATTCATTAAATATATACTAAGCAATTTAATAATTAAACATAATGATTTGAACGTTATTAAAATTGAAAACGACACCAAAATATAAAGGTCTTATGCGCTTCTCTGAGTGTCTGTAAAGCGTTCTCAAATATAATCGGCACATATTTTTTTTTAAAGAACATTACTAAAAATGTCAGTCTTTCGATACTTACGTTGATTGCTGTGTGACAAAGAAATCATAGGAATGGCTAAGGAGAAATGAATGTCTCTTAATACATTTCGCTGTAAATGTCAACATATGACTTCCTCGTTTTTAATGTGACAAAGCCAGATATACAACAAGGCGGAAGTTATGCAAAAGCAGCTGACGGAAAAGGAAATAAATAGTATTTAAACCTGACGGATAAAAATACAAAACGGTTATGAAGCATATTACTTTTATGAACAAATATACGCCAAAAGGAATTCTGAGTTATTATCGATAATTTTAAATATTACTGAAAACGCAGTACATCATACTGAAAAGGAAACTCATGCCATATTGAAAGCAATTATGATAAAATACAGAAATGGTAGATTTAATTGGTATAAATTGCAATAAATATTATACTTTAATTAATATTAAATATTAATGAAAATTATATTCAATATTAATATATTTGATATTTTTAATATTAAATATTAATATATTTGATATTTTAAATATTAAATATTAATGAAAACTTATTTAATGACTTTAACTGGATATTATTTTTGGAAAATCTTTAATTATTAGGATGCATTATGCTACTTGGTATTGTTATAGCATTATACGAGTTTTTTCTTGCTAAAACATTGATAAACAAGTGCTTAAAGTTTCATTTTTCGAAATTATTATATCCATTTAACTTAAGCTGAATCAAATTAAAAGCCAAAGATTTAAAAAACTAAAACTAACATAAGTTTTTCGATTTTTGAAAAACAGAAGTGAGCAAAAAGGAAAAATAATTAGCAATGCAAATTAGAAACACAACCACGAAACAACAGTTTTTACTGACGCTTTTAAGGAAGAAATCGATAAGAAATGTTCTTGTAAGATTAAACTTAACTTTAATTCTAAACTTACAACTAGTTGAACATAAGTGTCCTCGCCTTTTAATTTGTAATCTAGAAATCTAATAAATATAAGCAAGAATAAAACTAAACTAGAAGGTAGCATTACAACTTGCTGATGCACAAAAAAAGTAGCAAGTTTAATCACTGCTCTTTGCGTGGTCTTAGAATAAATAAATAAAAATAAAAAGGTTTAAGTACGAACAACACGATATTTGAATAATATCTGTCAATCCGGCTCCAAATTACGCTCGATGTGTAGATATAAAACCTGAAGCTCGAAACATTCTCGAAAACCAGCTTTGCCTATAAGGGGCAGTCTACGAGCGAACAGCGTTTCTGGTTCCTAGCCAAACTGTCTCTCAATTTACTCTTTCTCTTTCTATTTAAACTCCACTTAACTTCAGTTCTGGTGAGGATGGGAGAAGAAATAGAGGCATGATAGAATTAATACAAAAATAATTTCTTCTTTAAAATAAGCCTTGCATTTTTATTAAATTACGTATTACAACCTACGCATTGGCACTTAGGTATTTCAGAATAATTGGTAAGGAAAGGTTTTATTTAATTAATTTTATTAATTTATTTAATTAGATGATGGGAGGCAAGAAAGTTCATTTCTAATTTTCTAGTTGCCTGCCAAATTTTTAATTATTACCCTTTCAGAAACATAAAGACGAAGGCATAATGTTTAGAGATTGCTTAGCAATTTTGTAGGATAATTTAATTAACTAAATTTACTCCAAGTTATTTCGCAGTAAAACAGGTTTTCAGCATTTCAGCCAAACGTTTGTTCCTCATTTTGTCATTGCTAAATTTATACTGTTTTGCTGGACATTAAAATCACTAAACGATAAAAGAAGACTAAAGCAATGTTTAAATTTGCATGAAAGGTAAAATATGTGAGATATACAAAAGATTATACTTTCACCGCATGCTTCATGGAAAGAATAAAAACTT